>JAECUM010010016.1:10319-40472 GCA_016617855.1 Megalonaias nervosa
TTTTGTTTTCAATGTTTGGTTTTCAATTTTCTCTTTTAAATTTTTCATTTTTCAGTTTCTTTTAATTTTCATAATTGGTTTCATAGATGTCACTGTTGTACCTTTGGATTTTTAGTTTCCATTTTAATTTGAGGTTTTCTTTTTTTATTTTTATTCCTCATTTTCATTTTCATTTTTGATATTTTAAATATAAATTTGTTGCATCCCTAAGAAAGGAAACATGAGCTTTGTTTTTCCTCAGAATGTAAATTTGCTGGATCGTGGCAGCAAAATATGTATTTTGCTTTGTCAATGAGAATTTGTTCTACTATGAACGAAAAACCGTGAATGTAGCTTTTTTAAGTATGAATTTGTTTAACCATAAAAACATGAACTTCGTTATGTGTTAATGTAAATTTCTTATGTAAACTTGCTATACGTTGAAAGAAAAGATTTTGGATTTTTTTAAATGTAAATATTTTCCACTATGAAAGAAATAATACATGAACTTTGGTTTTCTTTAAAATTTAAATTTGTTGTACCATGAATAGGGAAACATGTTTTTGGTATTTTGACAAAATTCTTTATGATCCCTTTTTTACACTCTGACATTTCTAATAGTATAATCCACACTAATCCTTATGATCCCTTTTACAATGTTACTTCTTAAATATTATACTTCACACCATTCCTTAGGTTTCCATATTAGCGCAGTCCTTTTGAAATATAACCGCCTACTCCATTCTTTCTAACGCACACCATTCATCATGATTCATTTTCATATAGGTATTCTTTAAATATTATCATCCACACCATTCCTCATGATCCATTTTTGCATCAGTACTTATAAAATTTTATCACCCACACCACTCCTAGTAATTCATTTCTACACGTGTACTTTTCAAAAACAGTGTTAGCATCTACGCTGTTCCTTAGGATTCCTTGTTACATTGTTATGTATATGTAATTCAATTACATGTGTGTTAGTTTTAAATTCTTTTTATTTTATTTTATTTCATTATATGTTATTGTAATGATAACTTTATTCACTGGATTTGACATTTTTCCAGAAAATTCAGTTCAGTTCTGTTAAACCTGATTAAAACGCAGTCATTTGAAACTTTGTATCTTTGCTGACCTAGATTTGTAGCAAACAACTCTTGTTTTTATTTTTTTCATTATTGAATCTTATAGTAAGATTCGTTCAGTAGAGTCGAATTCGTCCATGGCGGACGTGATAGTCGGCGTGTGGTTTTACTACGCCGCTTGAATTAAGTGATCACATGACCCATCACGGGGATTTAAATTGCGTTTCAGTTAGGGTTAAAACTGACGTTTCGTAGTGATTTTTGATCAGTCGTAATTCTTACCTTCGGAGCTCAAAGGTATTATTTTGTTGTTGCCAGTTTGATTTGAATTTTTCTATTTCTTGGAATTAATAATTTATTTTCCCTGGAAATTTTATCCCGTGCTCATCAGAATTCTTGGACAAAGACATTTACTGAAAATTATTCGGAATTCTAAAGCCGGAATATTATTCTTGGTGATTCAACAAGGAACTGCTGACACGACAACACAAAGCAGGTTATAGAAGACCTCATCGCCTTCCATCTTGGAACTTCATCGAGATTCGAACTTTGATTCACTTTGAACTTTTTAGTGATAGAACTTATATTTATTAATTCTAGGATTAATTTTGGATTAGTTTCGTAAACCGTAAGTCCTTTTTATATTTTTACCTTGTTTTCTAGGGAAATAAATTATTTTGTTAAATTTTACAAAGCTTGTTGGCTTCACTCTTTTCTTTGTTACTTTTGTACGAGCCTTGACACGTAACAACATCAATATCCCATATGTGCTAAACAAAGGTCCAAATATATCTCGAAGTAGGACTCGAAAAGCGATGATATGTATCATAATCTATTGGCAACTATATTTCCTTATTTAAACCCTATTTGTATGCACCAGTTTATATACGTTAGTAAATTTACAAGTATATATATTTTTACATTGCTATGTATAATTCATTTATATTGTGTGCTTGACCTTTGTCTGTGGTTGAGGATAGAATTTTGCCTACCTGACTATTGTCATGTTTTTGTTTAAATATATTTACTAAAACCTGAGTTCATTGCCTAACCTTGTTTACGAGCTAAGAACATGTTGACAATTTAGTGAAATATTTTCCACGAAAATGTGGGAATTCTCTAACAATCTATTGAGTCAAGTAAAAGATGTTATATAGATGTTTGATAAACACATTGTTCATTCCTGTTTTAATGTCAGTCCTTGTGAATTTATGATCAGAGTTCAAAATTGTGTTCAGTTATAACTGAGATGAATTATTTATTTAAAATATTAGTTGGAATTGCGAAGTGCTCATTGGCTTTTTGACAAAAACACTACTTTGGGATTATTGATAACTCATTCAAAAACATTCTGGATTACATCGTTGGGTTACATCAGAACATTCAAGTCTATTGAAATTCATTCTATACTTTTGGACTTGTTATAGGATATTTGGGATAATTTGGAACTTATTTGATCATAATGTGTCTTTCAAATTTTCAATTTTGTATTCATGGGAAACTTATTGTGTGTTGAGTTTTACTTAAATTCTTGGTTTGACGTCCTTTCTGTTACCTCGACTCGTAATATTTTCAAATTTTGTAATGTGAACGGATTTGCAACAAGTTCGTAAATTTACATGATGAGTAAATATGCACCCATCTTCGGAGGTAGTGTAAAAACATGCACTGTATCAAAATAGCGGACTGTGAACTCATATTAAAGTATACATCACGTGTATCTGAATTCATTTCTTTAAATATTTATCAAGAAATAATAAAGCATTTATCTTTTCCAGCGTTGGATAAGGTCAGTTTAGGGCAGGGGTGGGCAAAGTGCGGCCCGCGGGCCACATGCGGCCCGCCACAGAGTTTTTTGTGGCCCCCCAAGACATTCAGAAAACCCCGCCTTGAACTGAGATTTGCTTCATGTCCGCGACCGAAAGTTCGTCTCGTGTTTTCCATTAGAGCGGCTACGTCAATGCGCGTGCGCAGGCAGTGTAAATACGCACTTTTCCGGTTTGTCAGTTTTATTTCAATTTTGTCTTTGCAACAGTAAAATTTAAAAATTTCCAAATTAAGTGGGGCCATGAACCCTCCGAAAAAGCGTAAAATTGGTGATGAATCCCGTGTGTTTAATGAAGAATGGACACACAAATATTTCTTTGGTAATACAGGCAAGAAAGCAGTGTGTTTACTGTGTCATGAAACGATTGCCGTATTTAAGGAGTACAATCTGAAACGACACCACGAAACAAAACATAACGATTTTGGCGGCAAACTTTCTGAGGACGAACGCAAGAAGAAAGCTGCAGATTGTGTTACAAAGTTGAAGAAGCAACAAACATTATTTATAAAGCAATCAACACTTCAGGATAGTGCTACAGAGGCCAGTTTCATGATAGCCTACAACCTCGCTAAACGCAACAAGCCTTTTTCGGATGGCGAGTTTGTTAAGCAGTGTATGGTAGATTGTGCAAGCGTATTGTGTCCTGATGTGAGAAGCAAATTTGAAAACGTTTCATTGTCAAGAAGGACTATAGTGCGCCGCATTGACTCAATCAGTGACGAACTAACAGAACAGCTGAAGACCACGAGCAAAGATTTTGTTTGGTTTTCATTGGCACTGGATGAAAGCACAGATAATGAAGACACTGCGCAGTTACTCATTTTTATCCGTGGAATTAATGAACATTTTGTCATCACAGAGGAATTACTAGGCCTGGAATCAATGAAAAGTACAACCACTGGTCAGGACTTGTTTGAGTGTGCTGTAAATTGTGTTGAGAAAAGTGGCTTGTCATGGAATAGAATGGCAAGCATTACAACAGATGGGGCCAGAGCTTTTACTGGAAAAAATGTGGGTATGGTTAAGCTTTTAAAAAACAAGTTACAAGCACAAGACGCAGACAGTGATCTCTTGTCATTTCATTGCATTTTGCATCAGGAAAGCCTTTGTAAAGCTGCACTGGACTTAAAGCATGTGATAGAACCTGTTGTAAGTGTGGTGAACATAATCAGAGCAAGGGCACTCAACCATCGACAGTTCAAATCAATGCTTGAGGATATGGAGGCAGATTATGAAGATGTAATTTACCACAACAGTGTGAGGTGGTTGAGCTTGGGCAAAGTGATAAAAAGAGTCTGGGTATTGATGAATCAAATAATGCTTGTTATCAGCTGCATCATGCGCTTTAAATGCCTGAACATAACATTGACAGAGATGTTGACGTACATATATTTCGGTATCAATACTTGTCCGAGTTTCTGGTTAAAATGTTGTTCTGTATTACAATAAGTCTACAGTATTTTAAAGAATTACTTTTGTCTGTGGACTACTATCACCAAGAAGCAGCTCCCTTTGGTATTATCATCCTTTTTTACCCGTCTACCACCAAGGTAAGAACAAGGTCATTTGATACGTTTCTGATAAGCTTTGGCACAAATCTTATGTATTATTATATACTCCAAATTGTTTTCATTTATATCTAATTAAGATCAAAATATAAACGAGTGCAATTTATAAAACGTTCAAATTGTAAAGATAGCATAATTAAGTTCATAAATTCTGGAATACATCGGTGCTCTGAAATTAACTTCAGCTACCTTCATCCCATGTTCACTCTGACAATGCTTTTGTAAGAAATTCATTACAACTGCACACACATCTGTGCGGAGAGGAAAACAACATGAATGGACTTCAAGGCAAAATTTAACAGTATTTGACCTAAATATATTATCGTAAACATAGAGCTATTTCAAGCAGTGTTTCGTTATTATTATTATTATTATTATTATTATTATTATTATTATTATTATTTCCATCTTCAAATTCTAAGACACGAGACTAAATACATACCTTATAGAGAGCAAGTTTAGTATTAAAAGAATTTATTATTATTTCAAAGAATGTTTCTATTTTTCAGTAGAAATTAAGTTTCTGTTGATCTACTCATCAGACGTTGAGAGTAATATACATGTACAAAATGTGTGTACTTGATTCACTGATACTAACAAGAAGCTTTGTAGAGTTTACATCACTTTTCGGGGTCACACTAAAAGATTACAAGAGTTAAAACACTAATTACCCGGGCTCATGCATATGTTCATCATCAAAGACGTTTTCACCTGTGCCCGCCATATTGCAACACAGCTAATTTCTGGCACCAGACGAAGACTTGCTATGCCTTCCTCTTATTTCCTCAAGAACAATTACAATACAAATTAATCAGATTTTCAAGCATGGTATATGTGTATTACAGTAATCCAATCAAAGTGCTTACTTTCTTGTTTTTAAAAAATGATACCATTGTGATACCATTTCCTATCCCCAAATGTTATTAAAGGATATTAGTCTTACTATTTCACAAATGTCAGTGACTCGAGAGTAACTAATGTGCTAGACGAAGTTGTCCATAAAGTTATCGCTTTTCCAAGTGTACTTTAGAAAACTCTTGGAAAGTTAACAAGTTTGTATTCATTCTTTTTCCTGCTAAATTAAGTCTTTATTAGACGACCATATTTTGCAAAATAACAAACTGGCATATTTGAAGCTAATTTCTCTTTGATTAGTTAGCAATATCTGAAGTTTTCACGTGGGCGATTTGTTAGGTATATCAATATTGTGTGTTCATGATTTTAGATTGCAAACAACATTACATAAATCCACTTAAACATTAAAATAATTTGGTTAAATATCTTTATGTTGTTATGTATTTAATTCGTATTATTTATTAGTTTTTTTTCTGTGTGATTACATGTTAAGCATAATTGAAATTTGGACTTGACCTTGTCCAAAATCAAGTTCATTGTGTACTTGGCCAGTGACTTTTATTTTGGTAAACAAATGATACATAGCTTATATTTTCTCTATGAGTGTGCGTTAAATATTAGGGTCATTATCAATAGAAGTCAACATATTTATCTCGGTCTTGGTCTAGGACACTGGTATTCCCTATGGAATAACCTGTTGTACCTGATGTTTACCACATTCTTTATTCTAATTTTAGTAACAGATTTGTATCTGTTTACTACGTAGGATTTTCGAGAAATGAAATTTGGACCTACATCCTGGCTATTCTTTTGTGTCTTTGATTTTCATGTTATCTAGTTTGCTTGAAAAATTATTCATTCTTGCCTTACCATCTTGAAGCAGAATCAATCTTATTGTTGTGTTCAGATTTTGAGTTGGGTAGGGAATTGTTTATTGAAATTATTATTCACTAGAAATATAAAGTGCCCATCTATAATAGTATTGGACTGGAACATTAATTTGAAATTATCGTAAATTCAGACAAGAATAAGTTTTGGATTCATCAAAATATTGTTAGCACATCTCCACGCCATAGGCTACTAAAGGCACATCAGCACTTTCATTCTTAAATCTTATTTCGAACACCACTGGAATTTAATTAGAAATTTATTCGTTAGGACAGATGTCAGAACCTTTTTCAAACTATTTTGGGATTTAATTCGCATAGGACTATAGAATCATATTATCGTTGCCTTTTCACCTTGGATGTTTATAGAAGTGATCTTGTCGACGAATTTGATGGGGAAAATGATCCTCATTCTGGTTCTATTTATTTGTATTAGTTTTTATGGTAGTAATACACAGACTTATTTATTCCTATCATAACATCTATAGTGGAATCAGTATTTTAGTTCTGGTCAGTTATTATTAGAGAGGCTTTCTTTATTTCAATTATTCAGTAGAAATGCAAAGTGTTCATTGACTTTGGGATAATATCGCTATTTCAGGATTATTGTCAGTTCATTTAAAGACATCTGGATTATATAGCTGTGATGCATCAATACTGTTGACACATTATCAGATTTAAGGTTACTGGCACATCAGCAAATTCAAGATTGTAATTCATTCAAAACACCACTGGAATTCATTCGGAAGACTCCATTATTCTGGACTTGTGATAAAAATTTTAGGACTATTCGGGATTTAATTCACAATAATGTAAGTTCTTTTTAAATGTTAACTTTCGATTCTTAGGAAAAATGTCTATTTGTTAAATTTTATAAAACATGTTGCTTTTCAATTTTTTCTGTTACTTAGCTTAAGACTATTGAGTCCTAACAGGCTATTTTCATAAGATACAGGTGTTAGGATGGTTTTAGGTCCGAGAATCAATGTCAATAGTTATGGGTGTGTATCCATCTCCCCATCGAAATGACGTAACAGAAACCAAATCTAGAGCATGTGCAAGGTAATATGTATTAGCCAATTAGGAAATAATTTATCGTTGGCTATATATACTTGGAAATTTGTATTGCTTTATCTATAAGTTTACATGTTACCGGTACCAATGAATGTTCATGAATGTAATGCCCATCTCTTTAATCTAGATGGTAATGGGAATAAGAGTGGTACGTGGATCCGACAGGAACTATCGCAATAATGATGGTGATGTCAATCACCAAGGAACCGTTCACAAGTGTTAGGGGCGATAACTCAGTATTGGTGTTGTGGGACTCGGGGAACGAGACCCTGTGCTGTGTTGGGGACGGCGGGAAGCAGGACTTTCTCATATTTAGCAGAGACTTATGGACTTATAAACACGGATTAACCCTATCGTATTCTTGAGTAGTGTTGTTAAGTGTTGTCTCGATTTTTAATTTACTACTCAATTTTCAGGTACAAGAACGCGTGCAACTGAAATAATGAATAGCAACACGAATTTTTAGTCTTCGATTTTCGGGTGGGTGGGTGAGTAAATCAATACAAAGTGAATTCTAGTATACAATCGTGGACGATTTTCTTTCTAAATTATCCTAGATATGAAAAACATGGCGATACGTATTTTCAATATCTTTTTAATTCAATTAAAGAAATTATAGGGATATCACACATTTATTTAGCATAATTAACAATTAAAAAATATTCCCTTTTGTTGAAAACTTCTGATCTCCAAATTCCGAGAACTTTGAATACTTACTATTTTAAGACTTGAATTTTTATTCAGCTACTTAGGATTTATGAGAGATAAAAATATAAATATGAAATAATGATACCCCAGTAAATCCGCAAAAAGTGAAGTGTTCTCCTTAAAAACGCATATTTCAAAATACCTTGAGTATAGGTAATGTATGTATGTATGTATGTATGTATGTATGTATGTATGTATGTATGTATGTATGTATGTATGTATGTACAATATTTTCCAATACAGAAGACATTCGAGCATGTGTGTGTGTGTGTGTGTGTGTGTGTGTGTGTGTGTGTGATCATGAAGAAATCGGTGAATTCATCCCTAAGTTAATAACAAAAGGTATTCGATATTTAGATGCGATAGGGCATATCTTAGCATATTCTGGTATCGAAGTTTTGCTGTCTTAAAATGCGATTTTCAGCCTTATTAGATTGAACACAAGCTTCATTTCAACAATTTTCGACATTCCGAATAAAATAAAGAAAATGAAATCAAAGTACCATTTCTGAAAATGCATTCAGGAGAGCCCCTTTAAATGTTCATGCAGTAAGAATAATAAAGATAACGTGCTTAAAGTTCACCAACATTTTTAAATCTAAATTTTTTTTGTTAAGCTCTTCCACACCCACTTCTCCGTGTATTCATCTGTCAGTTGTCGTTGCGCGTCCATCTATTTATGTATTCCTGTCAATGCACATCTTTATATCTCTTTCTTTCTTTGAAAACGTCTCCATGCCCCTAACTTTTGGTGTTTACTACTAGCTTCAATATTCGAGAATTTACTAGAGAGAGGGAGACAGAGAGACAGTGTGTGTGTGTGTGTGTGTGTGTGTGTGTGTGTGTGTGTTTTATATAAATAGATCGAACGACTTTTTTGTCAACAACTGGCTAAATCAAAGAAATAAACAAAACTAACAATTCAAATCACTCTCTGCTGATCACAGATACCGGGAAAGATTCCAATTTAGTACCTGTAAATTTTAAAGCCCCAATACCGCCGATACGAGCAATAATTCGTATACGCCACATCATCTGATCAATACTAAATATTCAAAGATATGGGTCCTAAACATCGTTGGGTTCCATTAAAATCGATAATATCGATGTCACATCACATTATGAGCTATATAATTTCGCGCTCGAACTGAGAAACTCTTCCATTTTTCACATGTGTAACAATTAATCCAATGTTGATCGGCGACATCCTTGTATGTGTCACTACTTGTGGAACACTCCAGAAAAAGAATGGAATTACGAGCGACTTCGGGGACTCAATTAAGGGGTGGCACCTCTTAATTCTAATCTGAACATTTGAACATGATGCAAACCTATCATCTTGATTATTTCAAAGAATGGTTTATCTTAGATAGCTATTTTATCAAATCATTTCCTCCTTTCCAAACTATAGTTAGATTGAAAGAATGGTGAAGTTTATGGAAAATAAACGACGGCATTGGGGCTTTAATATCGAATATATAGAGATATACAAAGAGAAAACAAGTACATTTCATGCTAACAAATCCCAGGTTTTACTTTCGTCTGAAAAATTAGAGATACATGTAGTAGACTGTATCAACTATCTCTGATATTAATTAGGCTGTTCTGCCCGAAGCTCCACAAGACTGCTAAATTAAATTAAGGTAAATGTCTTCCAGTTCTACGCTGCTTGTGAGTTGCTTTTGTCTTTTTTCTTTTTTCTTTCAAGGTTAATTTAGTGTCATAATGTGTCCCATTTCATCCTCCAACCCCGCCTTCAGAACGTGTATGCAGTTTCTAATATTGTTTAATTTTACATATGTAGAGTCTTTCCTATAAAAAAAAAGTCCTAAGGCAGGAAGTCGTTATTTCAAACGTTGCAAACTTTAATGTATACTTTGTTTTGTTATATTTTCATTGTTTTAAAGGCAATTTTAACATACTATACATAGTACCTAGGAAATGGGAGCTAAGTGCCTTTTCCAAGGACACACTGAGGAAGCTGACCCTAGCTGGCCTGGGCGTGTATTAAATCCGCGATCCCTGAATTACAAATCTGAAGCAATAAGACTCTATTTTAAACGTTGTAAGGTATGCTTGCACACATGAGCACACCCACGGACAGGCTATTTTTAAGCGCTGTGACCGCAACAAATATTTTAAATTGTTGATCAGGGTGGATATGACCTAGATGATTGCAGTGAGTAGTATTGATAATTTGAGGTTCCTCTCTCAGAGACGCCCCTACCCCCCCCGAAAAAAACGTTACACGTTAACATTTTTGTCAGCAGCCGTTTTTAGCTAAAATGATAACTTTCATATGATAAGGCTTTTCTAACATATTTCTGACAAAATTTGTTTTGTTGGGGTACGGGGTCTATGAGATAGGAACAACTCAATTATCATTACTACTTTACAGCCCTATACTTATTATTTTTATAGTTTTAGACAAAATTTCATATTAAACAAATGAAATATTATATATAATGTATCACTATAATCCAACCCGACATGTTGGATTTGATCTGACAAACAGATTTTGTAAGAGATTTAATTCTATCAAATCAGCCTCAAGTTATACTGGTATAAACACTCAAATAATAAGCGATTGTATTAAAAAAGTTGGATATCATATATCACCAAAATATGGGTCAGTTTGGTTATTCGCGACTGAAAATGATATGAGAATAGCGGGTTGGGCAGATGATATGATGACATTTATTGACAATATGGTTGATATTTTATTTGATAATGATATTTCTAAAGTTATAAATATTTATTTAAAATAAAAATAATATTCCCCTTTGAGGACTGTTTCAAGATGATTATATACATATGATTATGATTATATACATATGATTATATACATATGATTATATCTTAATTAAGGACAGCACAAAACACAGAATCTTAATTACAGTAACAGTATTTATAGTTTCAAGATGATTATATACATATGATTATGATTATTTACATATGATCATGATTATATACATATGATTATATCTTAATTAATGACAGCACAAAACACAGAATCTTAATTACAGTAGCGTATTTACAGCAAGCATATTTACAGTAACGTATTAGCATATTTACAGTAACAGTATTTACAGTAACAGTATTTACATATATTTATAGGGACAACACAGTTACATATAAACTTAATTCTAAGAACTTTAACTCTAGGACAGCACAGTTACGTATAAACTTATCTTAAAGACAATACTACGGGCCTTCTTTACGTTCAATAGAAATTTTTGCACACTCCCCCCCCCATCATAACCACCCAGGGAGTGCAAAATTGCACCCACCAAGTGACATGGTGGGAGGAGTGTACAAATTTTCTATTGAAACAATAGACGGGCTAGCTACGCCCAATAAATAATAAATTTTGGCATCAAATCGCCTTTCGCCCGACAATTTGTCGGTCACGAGAATCGAACCACGGACCTCGAGTATGAGATTCCAACGCGTTAGCAATCGGCCACCGGACTTCATTACATATATATGTTCAAAATGTTATCATATAGTTACCAAACAGCATTCATTTTCTGATTTTGAAAAACACATAATTTTACATTATATTATTTAATTCTGAAAACATTATTGTAAATAGAGAAAAAAACATAATTTTTGATTTTCTATTGTACAGATAAACGAATATCCTAATGCTAGGCTGAAACTATATAAGATCGCCGTTTTTTATTGATACTAACGAGTGGACTGAATGAAATACACAGATGTTATATATATAAATCGAAGCTAAATTAAAAGATCTAATTCTGAAAACATTATTGTAAATAGAGAAAAAACGTAATTTTTGATTTTATATTGTACAGAAAAACTAAATCCTAATGCTTGCCTGAATTACAACGAACACAATTATCTTTAACAGAAGATCGGCCGTTGCCAAGGATACTGCCTGAATGACGCATTACTGCAGATAAATAATCAATATATTCTGTATTACGCATTAGACTTAAGGGAGAATCTGTAGTAAATATGTTATATACGTAGGACGAATTTCTAGTTATTTTAACAAATATAGAAATGATACCAGGATTTATAGGTCTTAAAATACTATCAGATTTACAAATCTATTATATTTCATTAGCAAAATAATACGAAACAGTATATAATGCTATATTTGATTGGAACAGTATTATCTCCCTTTTTAAAATCAGATGTGGTATACAGAGTTATATTTCTTGGCCAACACATAATATCTCGACGTTTGATATTAGGTAAAGCGTGCCATCATGATTATATAGATAAAATTTAATTCTACCAGATACTTTACGACGACATTCAAATAGTTCTTTCATCGCTATCTTACTGAGAAGATACTTACTGCCTTTTACGTAAACCTTCGACCTATCTAGGTCTATGTTGATTTTTGTATACTGGTATTGACTGATTGGATTATGTAAATTGTTATATTTTAATGCAAGCTCGTCTCGTAAACTTTCGAGATAACTAAAGTATTTGCTGTCATTTGATTTGATAAGGGAGAGTTTGATTCTGTCAAATTTACTAAAACAAATACCTGAAATTTCATCGTCAAATTCAAATGATAATTGTTGGTTATTAATCATTATTTTTTTATTTTGCTCTTAACTCCATCTGCTAATGTTAAATTTTCAAACATTATTTCTAATGTTTAGACAAAATTAGTTTATAATGTCCAAGCGCTAGTGTGTTAATTCCATCACTGCAATATCTTTTATCATCAAAAGTACTTAGTCCCCGTTTTATGATCGTATCAGTTTCAAGTTTATGATGATTTGTTTTGATAACATTTGTTTTGATAAAACTGATGCTATTGTTTAGCGCTGCTTTAAAATCGTCAAAATTCATCATCTTTTTCACATATCCTCGAGGAATACCTTTTGCTTTTTTTGTAAGTTTATTGTCATCTAATATGACAGCATACATTTTGCTCTTTAGTCCAACAAATTCCCTAACCGGAATAAACATAAACTCATCTTTCATTTTTCCAATAACTTTTTATGCGAATTATCTTGAAATCCGCTATATGCTGGATAATCTGATAAATCGAACAGATTTTTATTATTGTAAATATCCATATAGACATCTTCACATTTTATATTATAAACTAGCGAGTCTGTATCAGTAAGTAGCAACTCCGAATCTGGCCACTGCTTTTTGGTAAAATTATGGTGAAAATCGTACATCAGCCACTTCGATATATCAAGTACAGCTGCACCAACATAAATAGGTTTATTTAACTTTAAATTTGTCTTTCGTCGTTGTATTGCAACAAGATTTTCATTAAATATTTTCATACTAACAAAACCATCATCATTAACTAATTTATTTCTGCGACTTATATCATTAACGATTTCTACAGAGACTCTCTTGCGAATATTTTCCATCGTCTTACCGAACACCGAGTTGTTCATCAGCTTGAAAAAGTTTTTCTCAAATTCGGTTTTAGCCACAGCACGACGTTTCGTATTTAGATCAATATAATTTCCCATCCACTTCGACTGATTAAACTTTAACACGCGATGGACCTTTCTCAGAATTAGTCCAGCATCTACTGCTTGTTTTAAATTTTTGTAGTGCATAACGTAATTTCTTTTATCTAGCAAATTTGGAACTAACTTATTAACAATCGAATTTTTTGATGTCGTCGTTGCTCGTTGTTCAGGTGATAATAAACTATAATTAATCATCATTGACTCTGCGCAAAACGGATAATCATTATATAGATCATGTAGCGAATTAGGATAATCTAGATCAACTTCAACAAAATATGAGATATCTGAAAAATCGATATTAATTTTTCTAGGTAAATCTTTTTCAGTTTCTTTAAGAAATTGATCTGGTGTTATCCAATGAAATCCACCTTGTGGAATTGGCTCTGACATGGCCCAGCCATACAAATTCACACAATCTAGATAAATAATATGATTAGAGGGAAGATTTTTATCATAATTTTTTAAGTACTTGTTATTAGCAGCTCCATATTTCTTTGTTATAACGCTAATTCCGCCTCTGATACCTTTTCCAATAAAGTTAAACATATCGACATCTGTTAAGAGATCTAGTTCTATTTTGCTTGTTTTTAGTAGAGCGTCCCAAGATAACCCTGGAGAGGAATAATACCAACAGGGGTCTAATCCATAATTGCTGTAGTTTACTTGACGAAAACTCTCAAAAACATCTGCTAGCAATAAAACATCTGATTTCAAATATAGATCATGATAATCACCAAATGTTTTACAACTAAATTTATTCCAAATATCTTGCGCATATTTATGTTCGTCATCTGTGATATTTTCATTTTTAAGTTGCTAGTAAAATTTATCTTTGCTAGGTAGAGAAGTTTCATCAAATCTGCTCCAATCGTCGAGATACTCGTACGGAAATATACCTTTTTTTGTCAGATCGATATAGTTTTCACCGAAGCAACTTTTTAGGTTAGCGAAACTACTGCAACCTTTAATAATCTCATCTAATGATGCTGCCATAAATTCCAGACTGTCAATAAAACGTAATTTACCGAGCGTCACCGACATATACTTTTCAAAATTATTTGGAATATATTTTATTACGTTATTTAATTTTAGTTTAGCTTTAATATTTTCATCACCAAAAGCTTCTACAATGATATGACTGTCATAGCCACGAAAGTTATGTAAAACTACGGGAATAAAATCTGGAGCATGAAATTTTAAATTACAACTGTTATGAGCTGCTCCACGATATTGGCCGGTCAAATGACAATGATCTCGCACCTTATCACGGGCTCCGTTAGAATCCACCAACAACTTTTCACAAATATGACAATTAACTGCTTTATCGAAATCGAGTTGCTGTTTAGACGTTATTTTCATCGGAGCTGTTTTAAGTAATCTGTTAGAAATTTTATTAACTTCGTCTATTAAATTTTTTAATAGCCATACGGCAGGATTTTCACCTCTATATAACTTTATCGGAGTTGGAAATTTATCGTTAGCGCAACAAACTACTTTATAAGCTACTCCGCAAGGAATATGTTGTTGTATTTTTCTAGTACTGGATTTATTCGGATTATTTTCTGCTCCAACCACAGGAACAAGTAGACACTCGAAATCAGCGTAAATAACAAAAGGAATATTTAGTTTATGATTATAATTTTTAAATTTTAATATTTTTTCCTTTTCGCTAGGCATACTTATTCTTTGAACATTGAGACAGTATTTAAGATGCTTCTGCAGTCTTTCATCGCTAGAAAAACCGTGCAAACATCTATAACAGAAATATTTTTTATTTTTATTTTTACTGTACTGTTTGCCAATTAGGCCGTTAAAGTTTTTTATCCAACAATAATGTCCTCGATAAAACAATATATTGATTGTATTTTGCGTAGCATTTTCTGAGATATATCTCGGGTAAACGTTTTCTCGCTCATCTAGTCCTAAAACGTTTACCGAGATATTGTTTTGTTTTTCAAACTTTGGTATATGATTTTCTGCTACTGGAAAATTTATTCCTAAAACATTTAGTTCGTCCTCGTGTGGAAAATATTTGTTAACGCGATCAGCATTTTTTTCTTTTGGAAACATCGCAGAAAGAATAGACCATTGAAAACATTTGTCATCATCGTTTTTGACATTAATACAGCATTTTTTGTTTTTAATTTTTTTAGGGAGATCGACGTAGCCAGCTCTATTAACGCCGCTGCCGTGAAGTACGTTATATTTTGCTGTGTGAAATAAAACTTCTTTAATCATTTCAAATTTCCAACCTGATCCTGACGAAGTAAATTCTTCTAATTTTTGGTTTATTTCTTGATGTATTTCATCGGCGACCATGGCAATGTTTGTTCCAGTCAATATTTTTCTAGATTTTGCTGTTAAATATGGTTCCGAAATTTCGCTGTCAAAACTTTTTGTTTCAAAAATTACATCAAGTACATCCTCAACTGCGTGTAACTTTGATAAAATCGTATGATATTGGACTATAAGTTTGATACTTTTATGAGCAGCAAGTTCTTCTGATATAACAGGCTGTAAAAGATGAAATAAATTTGTGGAGCTAAAATTTGCTAAAATATTTTGATCATCATGTTTGTAGCTATTATCGTAACCAGAAAATGCTGAAGCAATTTTTTCTGATTTGATAATGTTCTTTTTAGCAATATCTCGCAATGTTAACATTATATATATATATAATAATATGTTATATTTAATTGAACTTTTTAAGATTTTTAATTAGAGATATGAAAAACCTTATAGTATAATGACAAAAATTTTGAGATATATCGAAATGACGGCGGAAGAGCAAGAAACTTATCATGTACATCCGATGTACAACTTATATGCTGCAAATATGTTAGGTTCTGTTATCAATATAGAATCTAAAAAATCTGTTGGCATATCAACACCAGCTGGTATGTTAATTTCAGTAAAAGGTGATGATACAGAAAGAATTAAAATGTTTAGAAAAGATTTTATTTATACTTTGTTTTGTGGCGATATTCCAGAAGGACAACGAGTATACAGAGCAAATGGCGCAGTTGCTGATGATAATATTGAAAATTTATCATTACAAAATGAATTTCAACCTCATCCAGTGTTTGATTTATATGAGGCAAATGATCGAGGAATTATTCGACATAAAAAAACAAAAAAAATTGTTGGAAGTTTAGATAAAGATGGATATTTACATGTGATGGTACGTGGAGCAAAAACTAATTTTGTTCATTATCTGTCACATCGTTTTGTGTTTGAAACTTTTAATGGCGGTATTCCAAATAGTTTAGTTATCGATCATATAAATAAAATTAAGACCGATAATTGTTTAGAAAATTTAGATCTGGTTACACAACAAGAAAATAGTAGAAGAGGAGATGCTGGTGGTAATAATTTTAAAATCCAAAATCAATTATTTCAATAAATCTAGAAACTGATGAAGAAACGAAATTTGGATCAATAACAGCTGCTGGAAAATATCATAAAATTGATGGACGTGTAGTAAAATTTGTCGCTGATGGCAAAACAAAATCAGCAACGTCAATGTTGACATTTGATAGATTTAGTTTTAAATACGATAATTAATGATATTTTCTATATCATTCCGAGAAAGACAATTATGACTAAATTCCATAACATCATCACGATCAAATCGTAACGTCATCATTTTATTTGTATCAAGTTTTACTTTGTCAGCTGCTGTTAATAAAAATTTGTCAGATTCGCCTAATGTTATCATAGCATCAACAAAATAAAAATTATATCCCAACAAACAAGCTCGAATTGCTACAGCTAGTTCTTTATGATTTAATATATTAACTCGCTGATGATATTTTATTTCTCGGAACATCTTATTATTTATTAATTAGACAAAAGATTATTGTAATAATGAACTTAACTGAGAGACTGGCTAAACTAAATTCGGAAGATTTTGTTTCAGTTTCAAATTTTACATCAGAAAATATTACTAATGACAGATTTGCTGATTATACTGAAAAAGATATTTTACATAACTATGACGACGACGAAGATGATGTTGTCGTTAGTAAAAAATATTTAAGCAGACCAACAACTGGACGATATAATGTTAAGTACCATATTGCTAAAAAAAATAATAAAATTTAATTTTACTGTTGCCGAGCATCAAATATTTTGGCAGCATATAAAACCCTTTTTAAAATTAAAAATAGCCGGACAACAAAGAAATATAAAATACGATTTTATTTTTGTCAAAATATTTAATTTAATGCCAATGGACGGTGCAAGAAAATTACATTTAATTTCGTTATGCAAACCAGTAAAATGTAAGTCAGTACTAATAAAATATGAGGAAATTTATAATAATATTATTCGATCGCAGTCGTTGATATCGACCGAGTTGGTACCCAGCTATTAAATTTATCGCCATATCCACGCCATTTGACTAAACTTTTATTGCCGCGCTTTTTAATAACTTTTTCAATAACAAATACATCTTGTTCTGTTTTCTGAAGTTCTTGCTCATAAAAACTGCCAGTTATAGGCTCACCTAATAAATCTTTTAACGAGTATGTAACCGGTATTGTTAAAAGTACTTTATCAACAACAAATACTTCTTCGCTCCAGTTATGAATATACCCTTTCTCAAATGTTTTTTTCGTCAAAGAAATTCTAACTTTATCACCAGCTTTAAATTTGTGTCGTCGGTACATGTTTTCGTTTGCTAATATTGGATTTGAAATCGCGTCGTTTGGCGACATTTTACTTTTGCCTAGCGAAAGGGATCTGTGTTTTGTGTTATTATATTCGTCAACAATGTTTTGTAAATTGTCAATATATTTATTCGTATTTTTAGCTGTCACATATTTGTGGATTTTTTCGTTGAGCGTGCGATTAAATCGCTCGACGATGACACTTTTTCCCTCATTTCCTGTGACATGTTTTTTAATGTTATTTTGTTCTAAAAATTGTTCAAATGTTTTATTAAAAAACTCAGCTCCATGATCAGTCCAGATTCTATTTGGTTTTCTTTCAGCGTTAACAATAATTTGTTTTAGCGCATCAGTCATAGATGTCCCTGTTTTATCCGAAACGGGTATACTAAACGCGTATTTGCTAAAAACATCTACAACATTAAAAAAATATCTCTTTGGAGCGCCATCAGCGCCGACGTTATATTGGGCTAGATTTGAAACATCAACTAAGTCTATCGCCCAGATATCATCAACGGCATTTGCGACAACTTTACGTCGCGGAAACTTTTTTTTTTACGTCTGTGTAGCTCAGTTGCAAGATCATCATATAATTCTTTTTTACCGAGACCAGACTCTCCGAGTCCAAGTTTATATTTTGCTCCAATAAAACCCTGGACCAGCCTTCGGTCAACACGTTCTCGCATATTTACAGGTTTCACATCACGAAGTTCGTCTAACATTACTTTATCACAGCTGTGTTTATTTTGTTCGCTTTCTGGAAGATCAATATCTCTGTAGCAGATATCATGGCGCATTGCTATTGCGTCAACTTGATTGTAAGGTTCTTGTCCTGGCAGCGGATTATCGTTTTCGTCAAGTTGTTTATCAAGAGAATTATAAGGTCCAGTGTATTTATGGCCTGCCAATGTCCAACCGCCTTTTGGTTTCGGCAATTTTCCAATAAATTTATGTATATCTATACCTGTTCCAATTATTTCTCTGTTTTTGCATTTCTGACAATATGTAACAATTTTATTTTGCTCGAGACACAAATCTCTATCGCAATCGCAGTCGCATGTCATTATTTATTTAGTCGTCTGCTAAAATAATTTCTGGATAGCCCACTCCAGACAACTTTGTTTTCGGTAAAAACATACTTTTTTTCTTCCGCAGATTGCACAAATACTTTTCAGCATTATTCTATTATTTTTTGTTTTTTCTGTTTTTCGTCTTTATTTTCTGTTTTAGTTTTACACTTAAGACAATATGTTGACATTGTATATCTAAGTTCAGATAAAATTTAATGCAATCTCATCATTGGCGTGAGAAGGTTGTTTGTCAAATTGCAAAATAAACTTTAAAAAATCTGGATTTTTTGGTCATCTGTTTAATGAACATTACGCAATAATATCCACAAGCGGAAGTTCCAACTGGTTGAATTTGATCAGACGAATAATTTATTATTTTCGTATCTTGTACTCTGCTCATATATATTTTTACTGCGTCTCTTGGTGGAATTCCGAACGAGTCAAAATAATTGTTATCAAAAACAGCTACCCAATATGTGCCAGATCCGTCATTAAAATCTTGTATATTTATAACACATGAACCTGGAGACGCTAGCGTCTCTAGCGACGATGTCGCTTGTGGTGGAATTGCCATAAGTTCATCTTTAGAATAAACTCCACTGAAATTTTTTACTTTTTTTAGTTTATCAAGTATATCAAAATTACTTAACGCAGATTTTATCTCTTTGTTCCTGGCAACATTAGTCCTCGTCCTACTCCTAACAGATTTGGCAATAGACTTCCTGCCAATCCCGCTAGTAACGGGGCTATTGGAATAAATCCCCCTTTTCGCCTCTGTCGTGTCTTTTTCATCGTCGGTGTCTTTTTTTTCGTCGGTGTCTTTCTTTTAGGCATTATATTTATCCATCATATAAAATTGTTACCGTCGATCTCGTACGAAAATTTTCTTTATACCACTAGCTTCAACTGCCTTTTTCGTTGCGCCAGATACTACTCCAGACGCTGCTGCTAATCCTAATGTACCTAACACTGGCAAAAGGTTTGGTATTAACGTTCTGGCTATTACAGATAATGCCGGACCGAAGAAGCCGCCATGTTTTGCCATTGCAACGCTTAAATTTAAAACAAAAGGTTTTTTGCGATCGTATTTATTTACTTGTTTTTTGGTTAACATTAATTTTGTTAAAGTACCAGCTGCGTTATGGTTGATCTTCAATGATACTTGCCTCTGTTTTGCAACAGCAGCTGCTAATTTTTTAACTTGACCATCAGTCAAATATATTTCTTTTACAATATATTTTGTCATCTTATATAACGATTACAGATTAAACTTGGACTGACATTTTACCTCCGACAGAGTCAACTGTAACAAATCTATCGCTTATTACTAACGCATACACGTTTAACTGCGCTGCTGGAGCTGGAGCTGCTCCTAGTGTCCAAGTAATTTCAATATCGGCTGTGCTGTCTACAGCTCGCTCGCTATGTTTGCTAACATCAAAATAAAATATCGGATAAAGTGTACGAAATTCCTCTACTGATATCTGAGATCCATCTCCAACATCTTGATATTTTTGCAGTGCGTCGAGCAGGTACATGTACGGTCTAGTAATGTTTTTATTAGCGTCATCTGCAAAATTGCATTCTATCGCTCGTTCTGGATATTGCTTTGAATTTATTCTAGCGTATATTCGTCTAACATCAGCGATATCAAATATCGCATTATTCTGTTCCTGGTTGTTACGTCGAGCTTGTCTCTGAAATACAACAAATAATTGCCGTGGTTTTTGTTCACTTGGTGTTGTTGTGACTCGCCATGTGTAGTCTGTGGTATTCAGAACTGCTGTTTGATATATTTTATGTTGCTGAAAATAAATTCTGTTTGTGTGTTTTTGCAGCATATCATTTAATTCCGCCATTTTAGTGATAGACGGAGTTATTCTTGGCATGCACAGCGCAAGTTTGTTTATGACAAATTGTACATCGGCTCCACCATACCGAAATAAACAATCATTTTGTTCTGATCGATCTAAAATAAGCGTATGTTTAACTCCACGAAATACTTTATTATAGTCCCTGCAAAAGCCAAATATTGTACTTATTGGCAGCATCATTGTAATTTGACGTGATACTGCTGCAAGTGTCTTTCTCTTAAAATAACCTTCATTGTGACGTATATTTCTTTTGATGTTAAGAATTGAGGTATTAACACGATTTAACATTTCAGTGCCGGTTGCTGCTGCAACTGGTGGTGTTATACCAAGATTATTACAAGCTGCAGTAAGTGAGATTCTTGTAGCGTCTGCATTAGCGTCTGCAGCTGGTTCGACTATACCAAAATTAGCAGCATTAGCGATAAGAAAATCCCTTACAGTTGCAGCATCTGCATCGGCATTAGCTCCAGCCACTAAAATAGCTACTCCTCCTGAAACAAATTCAGCTGATGCAACAACACCTGACAAACCCGCTCCTGTATCTTTAAACCACATCATGTTAGTTGCAGTTGATCTGGAGTAATCGTCAGAAAATGAAATAATATTCAAGATTGTACTTGCAACTTGTAAGTGATTTGAAATATCTTCGACAGTTTGACTGGCCAATCGATATCGAGCACTTTTAAATAAACACCAACCGTCATTTATAAGAGCTACTTCTGCGTTAGCTGCAATTGCGGCAGGTGGAACAGCTACTGTCATAATCTGGCCACGAACTTCCAACATTGCTTTATGAGGAAGTAGAAATACGTCCTCGTCTCTAGTATTAAATGTTCTGGAGCCAGCTTTATTAGGTTCGTTAGAATTTTCATCGAGATATTCAACGTATTCGAATTCTGTTACTGTGTCGTCTGTGTCATAAATTTCTGGTAAATCGAGATAATTTTTTACAGACATTTTTTTATTTATTAGGTTATACAAAATTATTGTGGTGTTGTTACTTTAGATATTAATTTTTGTATAATTTGTTCCCCTCGTGGTGATAAAAGTTTTTTTGTCGTTGTTATCATTGCGCGTTGAGTTTCTTTTGTTGGTGCGATTTCTGAAATAGCTTGTTTGATTGTTGGTATACCAGGTTGTGGATCGCCTTTTATTTTATCAGCTATTTTTTGCCCCACGGCAGTTCCGGCGGCAGATGCAGCTCCAGTTGCAAAAGCTTTTGATGCGTCAAGTGCAATTGGTGCAACTTTATGAGCTATTCCTGGAACATTTTCTATAATTTTAGCAAATATATTTCCCAAAAATCCTCCTACTATTTTTCTTCGATAAACTTGTTTTCTCTGTTTCATTATATCTGAGGTTGCATAATTTTACTTCCAAATCTTTCAGAAAATATGTTTACTGTCCGCGCAGGTGTAAATAATAAGTAACAATTTCATTATTAAGATCTAACTGTCTTCCAGACTGATGTGTCAATTGCATATTTACTTCCGTTATTTGATTTTCAACGTTTAACGGATAATAAATAACCTGACGTGGACTAATTTGCATAAGAGATCCTGGTGGAACTTCTGGTGAAAAACTGTATATCGTTTGTCCTTTACTACCTTTAGCTGAATAAGATCCAGATGCAATAGAGCAATTTACCAATATTGCGTTTACTTCAGTTATATTTACTGGCAGTTAGCCGTCATACGTTTCGGGATTATCACGATTAAGAGCAGGATATACATAATTATAAAATCCTATCAATGGTGCGATACTTGTTTGCGATACAAGACTAACTGTTATATCTTTTAATTTCATTCTTGCGCGTAACGTATTATAATTTGGTGTAAGCTCAAAATTATCTGCTATACCTTTATTTTTTGTTATAAGTTCTTTTATTATTTTATTTAGATCAGTGACATTATAAGCTTCTTGTGGAATTTAATTGTTTTCCACGCGACAAATGGTGGGGTACGTATAGGAACAGTAAATGCAAATTCATCGTTAATTCCAGTTTTTACATTAGCCATAGCATGCCAACAAGTGCAGGAAATTAGTCCAATTTCATATTGTTTCTCACGATCTAGTTCTATTGGCGAAATATAATTTACTGAAAAATTTGCGCTATCTTTATCAGATCGACTAGAGTCTAGTAATAATGTTGCTGACATTTTTAATATAAAATTGTTACACAAATTTATATCGCCGCGATTAAATCAAATAGTGATGTAAAGTTCCGTATTCGTCAGATGTTAATAAATTTTCTGATCTCAAATCATCAAGTATGTCAATAATTTCATTGTCAATTTCAGCACCAACATTTCCAGCTTCTTTTGATGATATCAATAGCATTAATCTGCCTATCATTTCAGTAACTGATGAAAATATTCTAGCTCCAGTTCCAGTTTGTTTTTTGTTCAGCTAACATTCTATCAAGTTCTTTATAATCATCAACCAATCGACTTAATTCAGTTTGTCTTTCAATAGGATCCATATTCCTTGGAACAACTGTATCAGCTTTCATACGTTCTTCATCTAGATATTTTGCCTCGGTAATTAAACTATGTTTAGTATCTCTGTATCGGCTTCTTTTATTCTACTAATAACTTTGATATAAAGATCAGAAATAATCCAATGTCGTAATCTTTCAATACTGTTGTGGTAGTTTTCATTTTCTAGTTTTACATCGTCAAGATGTACCTTACTTTCTTCTTTTATTTTTTCTAGCTCTTCAATTTTTTCTTCGGATTTGTAATGATCTTTTTTAACATCTCGTACTATCACTTTTTTAAAATTATATTTTTCATTAAATTTTTCATACCCATGATCTTTTATTTTGCCATTTATATTTTCTAAATTATAGTCAAATCTTTCTTTGTCTTGAACATCTAATCCATGTTCTTTTCTCCATGCTTCTTTTTCAGCTTTTTCTTCTTCTCTCTCTCTCTCTTCTAAGTTCTTCTTCTTGTTCTAACCTTCTCTTTCTTCTAAGTTCTTCTTGTTCTAACCTTCTCTCAATCGGTCCAACTATTGTACGAGTTGCTAATCTTTGTTCAAGTGCTAGTGGATCATTTATTAGCCGATCTATTTCAGCTTGTCTTGCAACAGGATTAACTATATGCGCTGCAAGTTCCTCAGTTAATCTTTTTTTCTCCGCATTAGATCTCTCAATAATTCTTCTAGCAGCTGTTTCTTGTTGTTCTTTAACTAGTCCGAGTAAACCATTTTCCTGTAGTTGCTTAAGTTCTTCTTCTGATAATGGTTTAGTTTCAGGTTGTTTTCCAAGTAAAGCTTCAGTAACTGGCTTGAGAGCGGCGGCTGTTGTTTCCGCTGCAACCACTTGGCCACGTCGTGCTTGCTGTACTTGCTGTTTAAATTTTGCCTGAGATTGCGCAAGTTTTTTTTAGATTTTCTATATGTTTTCTGTACTTTGCTTGTCTTTCCATTAATTATATACTATTTTGTATAAAAATTATTGTAAATATTTTTCAATACAACATCTAAACATTTTACTCGTATAATTTGTTAGTTTATCAAACAAAAAAAAGTCGTATTTATTTGCCGTTGCTTGATGATATAATTCAATAAATGTATCTTTTGTTACATCACCACATTGTTCGTTCGCGATATTTCTAACATCGACATTGTCAAGTCCTGAAAATAATATAAAACAACCAATATTTCGCCTAATAAATATGTCAACGTTATAAAAACCTTGGGCGAGATAAATAGAATTACATTTTGTATTTCGCGACAGTGAAAAATATGATCTTATTTTATTCATTTCCTCGTTGTTTAGCGGAATATCATCAAAAACAACTATCTTGTGTTCGGACGAATCAAGTTGATTAACTGGAATAAGTTCTTCTGGTTGTTTGATAATAAAAAACATCTTCGCCAGCCTCAAGGTCATCACGAAGTTTGTCATTATAATTGCTAAGTAGCTCGTATTTATCTTGCTGCGGGTTAATCGTATAAATATAAACTCGATCGTAGTTAAAATTATCTCCTAAAAGTAAATTCATAAGCAAGTTTGTTTTCCCCGATTCCAGTTCTTCCAACAATAAGATAATGACAATCTGGAAGTTCGTTGTTATGTTTATGTTTCACTAAACGTTCTGTATCAAAATTTAATATCGATGATTTTGCCATTATTGTTATATAATTTTATGCTATATAAAAATTGTCAAACGATAAATAAATAATGAGTTTTTATACAAAATTTGGAACATTAGTAGGAGATTCTTCAGCTGAAAGTACAACAATAACAGACGGTAAGGTTGATTTATCAGGCTATCTAAACAAATCCGGCGACACAATGACGGGAAACTTGTTTATGTCAAATCAACGAGTATTAGAGTTAGAAACAGGTTATCCATCAATAAATGTCGTTGATACACAAGCTGTTAGTTATGCACAACTAAGATCAGTCGACAATAATAAACTAGATAAATCTGGTGGAACTTTAAGCGGTAACTTAGATATGTCAGGAAAAAAAATTATAAATTTAGAGACCAGGTATCCACCAGCAAACTTAAATCAAACTCAAGCGGTAAGTTATATGCAGTTAAAGTATGTTGATGATAACAAACTTGATAAAATAGGTGGGACAGTTACAGGTAATATTATCATGTCAGGAAAAAAAATTACATACCTTGGAGACCCAGCTGCAGAATCAGACGCAGCAACAAAAAAATACGTCGATGATCAAGAATCTAAGTATGTGTTAGTACGTGGTGGTATAATGCGCGCATTTCTCAATATGAACAATAATGGTATTAATAATCTCAGAACACCAGAAACAGATTTTGACGCAGCAACAAAGAAATACGTCGACGATAGCAACATTCCGACGGTAACAGCAATAACAACAATCAACGATGGAATGACTACACTAAATACTAATTTTTCTAATCACGTACAAACGTTCCTGAATTTTCGTAGAAATATAAACAAATCTATTAATGAATTTTTTGGAAGTCCAGCGGTTGTAGATATTAATCTCGCTGACATTAACACAAAACTAAACGATATTTTTGTCGGAATTCCTATTATCATTGAAAAAACGAATCTGATTAAAATTCCACACGGACAATTTGAAAATATCGTGTACACAGTAGTATCAGGATTATCATCGGTATCGATCACTCAAATTGACACTATAGAATATATCGCAGAAGTAACTGGGTTATACAGGCTAACCATATACGGTTCGGATATTACTGTGTCTACTTCATCATTACCGAATGTATATCATAATCCTCTACTGGTGAAGCTAACCAAGGACATCAAAGAAGAGTTTACGTTGACATCAACTGCAATGCAACCGAGACATTATTGGTGGTGTTTGGAATTCATAGCTAAAACACTTTGGTAAGTTAATTATAATAAATCAAACACAGGGACTGGCATTATTATATAAAATCTGTAAACATATATTATATAAATGAAAAAGCATATAGTTGATTTCAATAATATTTCAGATAAAATTCCAAAACAAGATGTGGAAGCTCTAATGCAATAATACAGATATTATCATAAAAAAAACTTTGGTGCGTAAAAAAATGTTACAAATACTATAACAGAATACTTCGAGTGATATCATATTTGCCACTGTTAATGACTAGCCTTGGTATAATTTCAAGTGGAGCATCATTAAATCCGTTTTTGTTAATAATATCTGGTGTCGGTGTTTCTCTTGCAACAGCGTGTAAAAAAATTGAGCCTCGTCTTGCGACTAAAAAAATGCTTGTAAAACAGCAAGTATCACCTATAAAAAATTACTTGATCAAATACGATCTTATTTGCGGGGTATAAAATATGATATGGACGATTTAATACGTGAGTTCCGTATTATTGACAGTATGTTAACAGATATTCTGCCAATGAGAGTCAGCAGATATGAAAAAGATTATCAAAAAATATGGGTTACAAAAGTAGATGTTTAATTTTGTATAGCTTTAGTAATATCATTATCAAATAAAATATCAACCATATTGTCAATAAATGTCATCACATCATCTGCCCAACCCGCTATTCTCATATCATTTTCAGTCGCGAATAACCAAACTGACCCATATTTTGGTGATATATGATATCCAACTTTTTTAATACAATCGCTTATTATTTGAGTGTTTATACCAGTATAACTTGAGGCTGATTTGATAGAATTAAATCTCTTACAAAATTTATTTGTCAGATCAAATCCAACATGTCGGGTTAGATTATAGTGATACATTATATATAATATTTCATTTGTTTAATATGAAATTTTGTCTAAAACTATAAAAATAATAAGTATAGGGCTGTAAAGTAGTATTGATAATTGAGTTGTTCCTATCTCAGAGACCCCCTACCCCAACAAAACAAATTTTGTCAGAAATATGTTAGAAAAGCCTTATCATATGAAAGTTATCATTTTAAGCTAAAAACGGCTGCTGACAAAAATGTTAACGTATGACGGGGTTTTTTTTTTGGGGGGGGGAGGGGCGTCTCTGAGAGAGGAACCTCAAATTATCAATACTACTCAGTGGACGAACAAAAACATCAAATATAATATGGCAACCAACATAAATGCATACAGTTTTATAGTTTGAAAATCATTAAACTATTTGGCGTCCCTCCAAAAATCTGCCTTTTTTTCTATAATGTACACCAAGCTATCAATGATGATATCTATGAATTTAAATAGTTCTAGTTCCTGGAATTGTTTGTTCATTGCTCAAGTCATCTAGCAACTCAGCGATTTATTGGACACTGTAAATAAATCAAAACGAGGCCCGTTTTGTTATGCGCTTCGCCAAATGATAACACTCTAGGTTAAACCAGTAGAATTTTTCGTCAGCAAAAAAATCGTGGGATCAACGCTTGATTGGTATTTACATTGGTAAGTGAAGATATTTTTTTTTAAAGATCTCTGAGAGAAAATTAGTATGAAAATAAATCACGTTGATGTACTAGTACAGACATGAAAAAGTATAACTGGTTGATGTCGTCTGTTTTGTCAAGAGAAATCTTTTAAAAGCATTTGCTTAAGTATAGTATTAATCTTGGGGTGGTGTAGAGGGGTGGTGTAGAGGGGTGGTGTATAGGGGTGGTGTAGAGGGGTGGTGTAGAGGGGTGGTGTATAGGGGTGGTGTAGAGGGGTGGTGTAGAGGGGTGGTGTATAGGGGTGGTGTAGAGGGGTGGTGTAGAGGGGTGGATTATTATCTTTAAAATGTTTCAACGTTTCAGCTAAATACCTTTTTAACATCTGTTCCTGGAATTGGAAAAAGAATTATCCCAAATGAACTATAATAAAAAGCTGTACAATGCAAACATAGTGAATGATGAATGTTAACTTTGCACTCCATTTTTTAAAGGCAGTGATCTAACTGCTTGTTGATAATCAATATCGATTGATTTTGTTCACACATCTGTGTTGGGATATGTTAAAATCTCGGGCGCTTTTTTAAAACGTTTAAATAACAGAAATTGATAAACAAACAATCAAGCAATAATGTGAGTACAAGTATTTCTTTTTCTCAGTCATTCAATAGACTAATCAATCAATAAATCAATCACTTTATATACCTATCTATCTATGCTTCTTTCTTCACTCATTTGTCCATCTACGCATTGATCTATTTACCAACCTACCTAAGCACTGCTCACTCAACTACATACCTACAATAACTAAATAAAAAATTACCAACCCCATCACCAACCAGCCGAGGTGTTTCTTTATACCTCTCCATCTACCTACCTGTCGAATAATATATGCATGTGTGTGTGTGTGTGTGTGTGTGTGTGTGTGTGTGTCTATATATATGGACTTCTCTTTGGACGCCATTATATCAGATTAACACTCATGTTATACTATAGACTCGATACGTCTTAATTCTTGGAATGCAGAGAGAGAGAGAGAGAGAGAGAGAGAGAGAGAGAGAGAGAGAGAGAGAGAGAGAGAGAGAGAGAGAGAGAGAGAGAGAGAGAGAGAGAGAGTTCACTGTCTAGCTTTTTAAAAGAGAAAAGTTACAATCTTTATGAGTTAAATAGTGTAGGCATATTTTGCAGT
Source organism: Megalonaias nervosa (assembly GCA_016617855.1). NCBI lineage: Eukaryota > Metazoa > Mollusca > Bivalvia > Unionida > Unionidae > Megalonaias > Megalonaias nervosa. Next base: position 39,448 of record JAECUM010010016.1, read on the forward strand.
AAATTAGTCACATTTGGAGTTTTTAAGTTAAGACTCAAACAACTCAGAAGTAAATAAATTCACCATAGATTTTGTTGACCTTGACCCACTGATCTAGCCAATTTCGAGCAGAAACTGTAAGCATGTCATGGTACTCCATAATGAATAAAATTATAAACGAAATTGTCGAGAAACCTCAATGCTTTCAATTTCATATTTAGAAATAAATACAAGAAGTAAACTAATAAATAAAGACATAGGTTGTTTACAAATGCAGTTGACATAAGTAAATATAATTTAACTTTTCTTTAATTTTCTTTCCATTGTAGTAACAGGAGATCCACATTTTACCTCGTGTTTAATTGTAAAATAGTGTGACATAAATACAATTTGGGGAAAATTTTTTAGACAATTTCCACGTAAGCGGTAATTCTGCTTGTAGTTTTTCATGATTCTAGCTTCAAAGATCTTGATGTTAAAAGTAATACCACACATTCTGTTAACTTTAAAATTTTAGATTTTACAGACATAGTATATATCACGATGTATTGTAATGACATTTTAAACATATAGTTCTTGTCTCCAACAGATCATGTTAGTATTGGCGTAAGTATAAACTTTTCTTATCAGAGATATACGTTTATGCAAGCAATCGATGAGAAAAAGTTGTTGCCATTTACCTTGTCGTCACCAGGAAAGTGACTCACGCAATCTAGGTAAAACAGGGTGATCTAGTTGCGAATCTGCATGCGTGTCTGAAATTTTTAAAAAAAAGACGCCAAAATTTCCTTGAAAGCAGGTTGAGTACATTGAGGAATTATTTCACAGTATATAGATTTGTGTTTATAGTTGTGGACATACCGACGGGTAATGCAAAATTGCGGATCTTTCAATGCTGAGAATTCACATCTTTAAGCTAAACATTCTTTGAGTTCCTGCTTAATTTTGTTTTTGAAAAGTCTCTTGTGTATAGAAATATTATGTTGGAGGAATAAATTAGAGAAAAATAAGACGAAAATCACACATATCTCGATTAATTTTGTAAT
>JAECUM010010017.1:0-21766 GCA_016617855.1 Megalonaias nervosa
TTTTTTTCTGAAGAAAAGAAATATGTCCGCTTACTTGTATTCTGTCTTCAGGTAGGTCGATTTTTAAGGCCATCACTTCTCTTGCATACAGATCAGGATAATGAGCTTCTTTAAAGGCTCCTTCTAATTCCTCCAACTGGTAATTGGTGAAGATTGTCCTGCAAGTTATGCACAAGTTTAGTTCCAACTGAGATTTCTTTTAATTTCGTCTTTGCCGATAAGAAAGGAAACAATGTATTCGAGTTGTTATGCAAAGACCATCCACACAATGATAATGCAAGTAAGTTAAAAGTCCTCAATAGGTCTTTTTTCCCCACCGTATCAGAAACATGCAACGCTTTGCCGTAATGTTCATGTAGTTAAGAAACAAATTAATTGGATTAGCACGTGCCAAGGTTTCATGCAATGAAAACAAGCTTATCATTATCATCTTTTTAGTGAATGCAAATTGTCATTCACAAATAAAGTAAAATATTTCCCATTAAAAGTATTACATGTATGGTGAGGCAAAAGGTTACGATGTTTCACACACCTACGAAATCAGACTCTTTTTTTTCAGGACGTCTTGCGCAATGAATCACTACTTTTCTGTTCCCATTGCAGCAAATTTGATTTTGTAATAGTTGGGCTACATTTACTATACAAGTGAAAGAAATTATTGGACATGTAAAGCCCCAGTGTTAATTTTTTCCAGATTTTTCTCAAAATAAGATTTTAAATATTCGGCAATTGAAACTTTCGATAGTATTAGCATTTTACTGTAGCGATTGTTAAAAGAATAAAAGAAATCTTTCAAACCATAGATGTACGTCAGAAATTATCAACCTATGCAGAGCTAGTTGTCGAAATGATTTTCAAATTCAGTAAATTACATAAGTACTTTGTTTCATCCCATTGACTCGCCTAAATAAATACTGTAAATATGTAATAATTGCAGGTAGAGCGATTCGAAAGATACTTCAAAGTCATACTTTTAGAACAAAAGGAGAAAGGTGTTTTGTGAAACCGGTACTAGGTAAACATCTAGTATCTTCCTTTTTCAATGTCTGAAACTTATAACGGCACATATAAGCTTCAATTGACATTAGACACTCGCCGATATTTATACATCAGTTTCTGAATTGTACGTTTATATATGAATGTTTGTGGGAAACCAATAATTTTCCTAGATGTTCAGACGGAAGAAAGAAGTTTAAATTAGTAATTTTTAAATATTATATCTTATTTTTAATCTGCATGGCACTAACGGATTTAAATCTTTTTGTTATTCTTGTTGCAGGAAGTGTGGGCACACAGGAGATTCGACTGAATTCACCAATCCGTTGTGTGTTGATATACTTGCGTATACAAAGACTTCACCTGGAGAAAGAATTAGCTGACATTGAACGGCGGTTGGTTATTAGGTCAGTTATTGTCTGAAATTAGAACAAAATGAGCTCGTAATATAATAGGAAAATTTATATCATTAGCCATTTATCTGATTACCGAAACGTAATATGACAACTGCCGATCTGATATTTAATTTCGTGTAAATCACACAATTTAAACTATATTAAATTTTGCTAAATTCAGAGTTTTGAAAATACTGTCTGACATAAAAGTAAAGCATGCATGTTTCTGACAAATAATTCGTTAATAGCTTATTTCGCGAATATGTTGAATGTATTAAAGTCACGTAACTTTAGTATTACTAAAGTGTGATCCAGGCCATCCTTGAGTTCTGGAGCGCTTAGGGTATCGACTCGGATATTTCTGATCCTGCATCCATCTTCCTGAACATACGATTCAATGTTTTTCTACTTTCTGTTTCACATATGGCTTTCAGGTGGGCATGGGATAGTTTCATAAATTGGTCCCTGTTTAATTTCTTAACTTAATGTTATTATGTGACTTGTTCAGATATTTTTGTTTAATAATTAAATATATGCATATAAATGTGAATTATATGTTTCGGTGTGTGTTATACTTGAAATTGATATGAGGCATGCACATCTCCCATAGTTCCTTCGCAGTATGTAGACAGTGAAATACCAATAGTCGGCTAGGAAGAAAAACTAGCCACCTATAGCAGTAGACATATGGGTTCACGACAAGTAGAATATCTCAAAACTGCTTGGATGACAACATTTTGAATTGTGTCATGCAGTTTAGTACGCGATGTTTCTCAGAATTATCACCCAGGGAAAAGGCTTAACTTTGCACTGTGACCATCACTTGGTGTCAAAAATGACATTCAGACGTGAAAATTACAGATAAAGCTTTGGGGTTGCGACGAACTGCCATTGACTTGTCAAGTCAACTGAATAATATTATTATAGTTTGTTTTAATATGGCTATTCAAAAATATGAACATTTTTGATCTCAATTTTGTATTTTATTTTTTATGATTTTTGTTGTTATATTAGGCAGGTGGATGCGGCAATCAATTTGTGCATGAAAACTCTCCCTTGCATCCTTAATTATTCCCCTCATTCAAGCTACACGTAACACAAGACTCTCGAAATTGTGGGACTCAATTGGTTAAAGTGACTATTATCCCATTTAAGGACTAATGATCAAACAGGCACATTAGTCAGAAATATGATCTCAGTGTGTCATCTGAGCACCGTCTGCGCAAAACATTAATAACGTTTAGCTCGTATTTCTGGCTTGCTTGAAAGCTGAGCCCATCCCAAAAAAATGGAAGTGAAAGCTGGTTGGATAATAAATCTGCTACATTGAAAACTATTATTTGCCGATATTTTTTGGAAAAAAAGCTAGTAAATGACAGACTGTTTAGATGAAGCTTTAGCAGTCCAAATAAACTTGTAACACCTACACATATTTCCTTAATTTATCAAGCTGATGAAGGAAATTCGTACAATTAAAGTAAAAAGTAATTAAATTAAAATACATTTAATTAAAGCTAATAAAATCATTAAAAAATAACCACTTGGCAATGCTCATACAGCGGGACTATTGTAAGTTTAATTTTATGTACCAATTCAATATAAACAAGCAACATCTTTCTTTTGTCTCGATTTAATACGTAAATACAAGATGTGTATTGGACATTAACTTCAACAATCGGAATATGAAATAGTATTTCTCGTATTAGTCTAGAAATACTTGATGTTATATAGAGTTGTTAAAATATTCGTTTTCCTCAAATGAAGAAATTCATAATGCAACCCCGTGTCTACAACAAGCAGTGAAACTTGCAGTGTTTTTTTTAAAATCAAGATAATTCTATGTTTATATAATTTGCTGTGGTACATAACCATGCACCAACCTATGTCGTCGCCTTTTCTTCTGTTTCTTTGATGAACACGCTGGTTCGAACCTCTCCCCTTGTGTACACTGTGGACGGACAGGCACTGAAATAGAGACTGCAAGCATATAAAACCGAATGACTCAGTCATATGAAATCATATTAAAAATATATAAAACCGAATGACTGAGCCATTTGAAATCATATTAAAATTATATAAAACCGAATGACTGAGTCATATGAAATCATATTAAAAATGTTTGCACTTAAAATCAGATTTGTACTATTTCTTTCAATTTTCTTTCTTTCGTTGTTTGTTTTATATACTCTGTATGGGGATACAAAATTCATAAAATGGATAATGTACTGAATAATAAGAATAATTCCTTGAAAGCTTGGCAAAATAATTTCCAAAGTCAGAATAAAAACATGTTCTTTTTTTTCTTTTCTTCCTTTCTTGATCTTGCTCACTTTATTGCTCTGAAAATTGTTTATTTAGCCGTATTGTAAAAATTTTAAATTAGAAAATGAAATAATTTATATGCTTAGTTTACAGTTACTTTTATTCATCATTTTGTTATTACAGTTTACAATAATATGTTTGACCGTCACTGTTCATGTGTCAAAATAAATTTCCAACATCCCTGGACATTTTTTCACATTTTGTTTAACCGACATTTAAAGAAAACGAAAATCAAACAACAGAAGCACACAACAAAACAACGGCAATTATATCGTTTTTATTATATTATTGCGCTATCTTGCTATTTATTGCATGTGTTCATCGGCTTTGAGATAGCTCTCTCTCTCTGTCTCTCTCTGTCTCTCTCTCTCTCTCTCTTTCTCTCTGTCTCTCTGTCTGTCTGTCTGTCTGTCTGTCTGTCTGTCTCTCTCTCTCTCTCTCTCTCTCTCTCTCTCTCTCTCTGAAGATAAGTGTATTTCTAATTCAAACCAACGACAATTTACAAGTAATGCTGAAGAATACATATCTAAATAAATCCTGGAACGGATTTCCTCTTGCTTTAAAAACATAATTTGTTTACATCTAGATCAATATCTGGGGGCGATTATCAAACGTTTATTTATTAATAAAACTTTGGCAAGCCGCAATATTTTCTTATTTATAGGATATTTTTTACTCACGTCTTAAACTTATCTCAGTACAGATTTATCTTGCGAAACTCAGTATGATTGACATATGATGACTTTTCTTCTACGATATATATTTGAATAGAATCCTCTACAAATGTGAGACAAATGTCAAATGTGAAACAATTCTGACGATGTACCATGTTTTAGATAAATATTGACTAACATGGATTTTCAAGGGAACTAAAATTGTCCATTTCGTAGGAGGATGAAATGCAGACTTTTCTTAAAAATTAGATAGCCTTCGTTTCAGTACGTATGACATCGGCGCCAGGTGATATGTTTTGCTTTCTTAACTGTCCAGGATCTGTTGATTTTAGCCAGGTCGAAATGTCTTACCCCCCATTTAACGCCTAAGACATGTTATTCTAAGTGGACGAGTTGCATATTCAACTGTTTCGAGTGTTCTAATGGTGCTGTCATGGAGGTAGGAGTGATATTTATTCGCCTCTTTAATTGTCCGGAACGTTCCAAATAGGGATACACATAGCTTTTCGACACGAGTCGAGGGCCGCGAGGCGCTAATCTCATTTTTAAATATAAGAAACAAACTGGGATTATCTCTTATCAGTGCTCTATATCAATTAGTTCTATTTGCATTCTTAAAATCAAAATTTAGTACTCTATAGCAATGGCGCCAAATGCATTGGATTTTGCGTTTGTTTGTTTCGGCCATGGCGGTAAACATTACAGACTTACATAGTATTAACTATTATTCAATGTTTTGAAACAAAAATTTTCGCCTTTAATCTCGATAATGCACATTAACATATGCACTAAGAAATTAAGTTTTAAGTACCACTTCTTTCTGTGATGCAATTTATAATTTGCGCTTTACTGTTGCCAGTGTAGATGGCTTATTGATGTTTTGAAATGGAAAATAATGGAGCAAGTTGTTATGGCACGTGATAGGATATTAAATTTGCTTGTCAGTAATATAAAATAAAAATTTAGCCTATACATGACGTGCTGTCTAGTAAATAGTTTTAAGGGCCGTCTGAAGTTGTTGGAAAGTTATGACAAAATTAACCAAAACAATGTCGGACAGGTCATTTCAGTGATTTGAAGTATTGTCAATATTGAAATACGTCGGTGATATAATGTACTATTGAATATATTGTTATTGATGCGTGCGTATAACATTGAGATTGCATGCATTACTCAAATATTGCCCTGTATTAAGGTATTAAATGATTGGAAAATTTACATTTTCTTTCTCTATTACTTTCAAAAGGAAATGTTCAAATTGCTTTACAAACGATTCGTAAAACAGATTCAACATGTGACTGTCTCTTTCTAAACAGAATAATATTAAATAATTTACTCAGCTAGACTTTTCCTCTCCTTGTATCAAGTCACCAAACAAATTAAAAAATCGAGACTTATATTTAAATACCTTTCTTTCCAAATAAATTCTATTTTCTCTCTTTTCTCCAAAATGACAACTGAGAAAATGGTACTAGCACTATAAAGGTATTTATCTCGCCTGCAACTTTAATAATAATAATAATAATAATAATAATAATAATAATAATAATAATAAGAAGAAGAAGAAGAAGAAGAAGAAGAAGAAGATGATGATGATGACGATAATAATAATAATAATAATAATAATAATAATAATAATAGTAGTAGTAGTAGTAGTAGTAGTAGTAGTATAGTATAACTACAACTTCAACAACAATAGCGACTACTACTACTACTACTACTACTACTACTACTACTACTAATAATAATAATAATAATAATAATAATAAGAAGAAGAAGAAGAAGAAGAAGAAGATTATAATAATAATAGTATAACTACAAGTTCAACAACAATAGCAACTACTACTACTACTACTACTACTACTACTACTACTACTACTAATAATAATAATAATAAGAAGAAGAAGAAGAAGAAGATTATAATAATAATAGTATAATTACAACTACAACAACAACAACTACTACTATTACTACTACTACTACTACTACTACTACTACTAATAATAATAATAATAATAATAATGAGAAGAAGAAGAAGAAGGAGGACGAGGAGGACGAGGAGGACTAGGAAAAGGAAAAGTAGTAAAAGAAGGAGAAATTCATTGACCAGCTAATTCTTTCACTTTATTTATAAGCAGTTTCTTCCTATAATGGTGACATTAAATATTAGAATACTGTGTACTAATATAAGTGACTGCACTGTATGACAGCCCGCCATATTGAATCTCGGGTTTAGTGTAGCTTGCGTTTTCCCAGGCTTGTCAATCCTGTCATATTTCCCACTTACGCGATGCTGTTTTCAAAACAGCGTGCAGGGAAAACATTACTTCCGTTTCGCGGCTTGATAACTCGCAGAAACTTGTTGATAATTCCATAATTGTCTATTATTAAATTGATTAAAAAACAGTCTTCTTCATCCTTCTCCAATTATATCGACCAGCATCTATCAAAGATAAAAGTTCAAGGACGCAAGAATGGATATCTTAAAATATCATGCATATTGTCTTTATTTCATTAAAATCGTATTATTATAAGATGATTCATGCTGTTAAAGTTATAGATGTCTTTCACACTGAGAACGGTCAAATGAGACAAAACTTTTTTTTCAGTCGCAGATACTGATCAATGATCGATACCAGTCCTTGCCGTTTCGTATTCGTGATCTTTTGTAAACATATTTCCTTTAATCAAACCATTAAAAACTATTACGAAAGAGAAACGTCTTCTAACAATATCTGACTGTTCTTCCGAAAGAAAATTGAATTTAAAGTTTAAAATGTACTGCATTAAATCAAGCTGAAGTTTTTGTTTTCTAAAATTGCACGGTCGAGTGTTGAATGCGAAAACTATATGGAAAAGAAAGGACATAACATGTTCCAGTTTATAATATCACATGATGCATATTTTTCTCCTTTTTCTTTTTCGTATCAAAACGATGTCTATCGACCGCATACATTTTTATCGAGTAGGTCTATACTTTATGAAAAGTTTTCTATACCTTGCTAAACCAGTCACTGAATATTTTGAATTTCTGACCATACTTTTTCCGAATACAGTGGAAAATGAAGCAAAAACAAGGTCATGCATTTTAGCAAGACAGTTGCAGACATGAACTTGAGGTAAAGTGGAAAGAAAAGCGAGACTGCCACATGGGAAGAAGTTTAAATGATAACTTATTTGCCACTGTCAGTGTAATATCATGGTCATTGCTAATAACAACGTAAAGAATAGCTGAGACACGGAAAGTGAATGATTTCTTAATTTATTCAACTCAAAAGTTCAAGGAAAACGAACTGCCTGTGACAAAGCGGTTTTACTAAATGTAAAATATATAAAGAAATCCACATATACAAATATTCTGTTTTTAAGCACTCTTGGACAGTTTCTTGTTTTCTTTTCCGCAATCGGCTGTATTTTTTTTATTAATACGATGTCTCTATAATTGTAGGCTCTTCATCCGTGAAAGCAGTAATAGTCCCACCGTGATATTGCTCACCAGTTGAGAGAGTGATATATGTAAGGTGAAGTTGTTTGCATTTAAAACATGCACAGTGGAGAGAATGTTGGCATACCTCTATGCTACTTTGATGTAATGTGGCTGACACTTCTTTGAATATTGTACTTTTGGAAATTGTAAATGATCTTAGCACACTGCTAACTAAAATGACTGCTCCCTTGTGCTCCAAATATCAGCCTGAATTTGTCTAAAGTACACTATCCATAGTAGCTATTAAAATAGGGAAAACGAATTTTGCCAGACTAGACAATACCAGCATCTGAAAGTGTAATGAATGAATTACCAAATACATAAAATGTAAAAAAAAGTGATAATGACCAAGTGGAGCTTGCACATTTTTGAAAGGTAACCCTTCTGGAGTAAGGCCAAACTATATTCTATATAACCCATACTACACCCATCAATCATACACCAAAATAAATGGAATTAAAGGTTCTTTGAATAATACCTAAGATATACAAAGTCTTTTTTAAATAGCCAGTATAACCAGTGAGGAAACCCGGGGAAATTCTTTTTCTTTAAAATTCTAACCCTATGCAAAATACGAAACTGTAGAGCGCCACCATAAAACAGAGATAAAAATTTATGCAATTATTTTTCTTATTTTCATATCATTATGAATGATGTTCTGAATACAATGGTACATTAACATTGATTTTATGCATGAAAATAAGCTAATTATGCTTATTTTGCTCTTGCTTACATAATTTGCCATGAGGCTTGTTTGTGTGAGTAGTGACCTTAATTATGGGGGAAATTAGAAGTCTTAGAATATAGGAATAAAGTCAACTGAAATTTAAAACTGTTGCATTAAGTAAAAGAAATATATAGTGAAAATGTTTCTTTTCATTTATTTGCAATGAAATTAAAAAATAATGATGACAAATCAAATTTGCTTTCTTCCATATTAAACAATAGTAAATATTTTACCCTTTGACCCTTGACCTTTATGAACCTCACCTGTTCCATCCCTTTTCAAACTGTAAAATGTATTGTTGACATCTCAGGAATAATTATGGCTAGTTTCATGTTCCTGTCTTTGAGCATAACACTGGTTGCTATGTTAACAAAATGTAATGCGTATTTTTAAAATAGCTCACTTTTTATGGGGGGGGGGGGCTGTACTTGTTTGAGACTGACGCTAATAAATACTGTTCTGGGGGGGGGATACAGGAGAATTATTCAAATGGACTGTTTTGATGCTTGCGACTTAAATATTTCAGCCATACAATCAAAATTAAATCATACAATAATAATACCTATGTGCTCTTTAAGGGGGCGCGCACCAGTTATTATGTACTTTTGAGAGACTGACATATGTAAGGAGAAGTTGTTTGCATTTAAAACATGCACAGTGGAGAGAATGTTGGCATACCTCTATGCTGCTTTGATGTAATATGGCTGACACTTCTTTGGATATTGCACTTTTGGAAATTGTAAATGATCTTAGCACACTGCTAACTAAAATGACTGCTCCCTTGTGCTCCAAATATCAGCCTGAATTTGTCTAAAGTACACTATCCTTAGTAGCTATTAAAATAGAGAAAATGAATTTTGCCAGACTAGACAATACCAGCTTCTGAAAGTGCAATGAATGATTACCAAATATATAAAATGCAAAAAAAGTTATCGGCTCTTTTTTTTTTACAATTTACCTCTGAAATTCAGGAAGTGATAATGACCAAGTGGAGCTAGCACTTTTTTGAAAGATACACATCTGGAGTAAGGCCAAGCTGTATACTCTATAACCCATACTACACCCATCAATCATACACCAAAATAAAGGGAATTAAAAGGATCTTTGAACAATACCTAAGATATACAAGGTCTTTTTTAAATAGCCAGTATAACCAGTGAGGAAACCCGGGGAAATTCTTTTTCTTTAAAATTCTAAGGTGGCGCTCTACAGATCCATATTTTGCACATAGGGTTAATTTTTTAAAGAAAAAGAAGTTCTTAGGTTAATTGATGCATTTTGGGTTATAGAGCATACGGCTTGGCCTTGCTTCAGATGTGCCCCTATAAAAAAAACTGCTAGCTCCGCTTGGTCATTTTCACTTCTGGACTAAAGAGGTAAATTGTAAAAAAAGCCGTTAACTTCTTTTTTTACATTCTATATTTTAGGTAACTCATTTATTGCACCTTCAGAAACCGGTACTGTTTTGTCTGGCAAAATTCATTTTCCATATTTTAATAACTGCTGAAGTTTATTTTAGACGAATTCTGTTTGATTTTTTTGAGCGCATGGTATCAATCATTTTGGGCAGCTGTGTACATAAATCATGTACAACTTCCACAGTATATGAAAGTAACATAGAGGTATTCCAACATTCTCTTCACTGTGCATGTTGCAAATGCAGATTTTACCTTACACCTGACACTCTCTCAGAAGTTCATCTTCATTGTTTATGATATAGTTGAGCAATGTTGTTCTTGTGTAATTTTGTTCTCAACCAAGCAAACTCCATTGTAACAGCGAATTGATAAATCAATGTATTGGCAATGGACCCGATCTGACTTGTGACGTCACAACTATATGTCATGGTGACTCTCGTAGCCAAGATTATAGTCGCGAGAGCCTGACGATAATCAGCCATATTGATATATATTTCCACTCACTTAGTATATTGATTAAGGTAAAAAAAAAGAATTAGCGTAAGTTTTCATTTAAAGAAGTGAGATTATAAATTAAAACTAATGGTTTTGTACGGATTTTTGAAACGTTGTAGAATGTTTTTTTTTTTTTTTGGACTGGTTTCTTGTCTGCTTTCCTAGCATCTATAGTCCGATATTTGTTACTCAAATATGATTCATTTTGTAAGTATTACTGAGTCTCTTTTTGAGAGTCGAAAATGTTTACAACTGGGTAAAATCATATTCGAAACTTTCTTGGTCTTTTATGTCGAATGCTAGAAAAAGACATTGACTACAAATAGTGACCTTTTTCAACTGCCTTCATGCACTTTGGTTAATACAGGATCAAATGACCATGGCTGGGTCCTGATAGATGTATAACTATTACCTAATCACTCACAAAGTGAATAAAAGTCTTTATGTTATCATTATAAAAATTCGGTAAACTTTACACTTCAATAAATACCTGACTTTGGGTCAGCAGTCTAGAAGAAAAAGACAGAAATTATTAACTCTATTACCAATCACTGACAAAGTCAATAAAAGTCTTTATATTAATATTGTAAAGATTGGGTAAACTTAACACTTCTATAAATACCGGACTTTGGAAAGTCTGTAGTCTAGAAGAAAAAGACAAAACTTATTAACACTCTTCAACATTAAAATGAGCAAAAACTCCAGACTATCTCATTAATTACTCCCTCCCCCTAAATTCTATCAAATCATCCTTTATACCATCAAAAGTATCTTTGTGAAACAATCTCGAACAGGATACTCAGAGTAGTATGTCTTATAGTGTTTGAAAAGAGTATATGTCCAAAATATAATATCTGGCAAAATGCCAAGTTTTATTAATCGCACCCTGGATATTATCCATACTGATTACGACATAATATAAGTTCATTAAAAGCTGATCATTACTGTGCTCAACTTGCTGACACCCATTTTTGTTCCTGCTGTGGGATCGAAACCACCATGCATTTCTTTATGTTCTGTCCCAGATACTGTTGACAACGAAATGAGTTGATGAAACTATTTGCTTAGATTTACTGCTTTGAGGAAAGGGCGATGCCAATGGAAAATGTAGAATTTGACATTATGTATGCAAATATGTAACCGCTACAGGACGATTTCAATAACTTACTCAGATCGTGATTACTGTCACTGTGACTGCCATCCCCCCCGTCTCTGTCTCTGTCTGTCTATGTCTCTGTTTCTCCGTCTCTGTCTCTCTGTCTATGTCTGTCTCTCTCTCCAATCATTTTCATTATTTTTATGTTGTCATGTTTAATTTGTTGTAATATTTGTATCATGTAGGGAGAGGGCTAATTTAAGTTGCTAAACTTGTGACTAATCCCATGTATCATTTTTTGACAACAAAATATGTTGAAACAAACCGGGGCTTTGATTTATTTTGTGAGTGATTGTGATTAGGTTAAATTTACACTTCAAAAAAGACCGGAACTTTTGATTTACTTCGTGAGTGATTAGGTGACATTTTCATTCAATCAATACCGGGACTTTATTTTAATGAGTGATCAGGTTAAATTTACACCTCGATAAATATCCGGACTTTGATTTGCCTTTGTGAGTGATTATGTTAAATTTACAATTCTACAATACTTAACCACGATCACTCAATCTTTATAAATCCAATTTTCCTACGTTAGGTCGTCAAATCAGCGGATCCCATCAATATTTGATTTTAGGTAGCATGCATTTTTCTTTCTTGAGCCACTTCCCGTGGTGCCAAAAACACATGGCGTCATCTTTATTAGTCAAGGGTCGTATAACCACATCGTTCATCGTCGATGTGGAATTAAGCGACCCATGCCTCTTGGTAATAACAATTGTTGATTGATTATGCAAACTCATTGTCGAAGAAAAACTCCAGTAATTATGTGGATAGAGTTGCAGGAAAAAAACATCGGATGTAGATAGTGTCCATCAAACCCATGGATGTCATTACGTCATAATAAATTTATTGACGTCACAATGCCTCGATGACGTGACATCCTCAATAGCATAGTAAACATAGAGGATCTCAAATGGGTAATGATTGAATATTGCATTTATGAAACGAATTGAATAATGTCCAGCTTTTGCGAGCCTTGGCGAGCAAAAGCGGACATTGTTCAACGAGTTTCATAAATTTATCCCCTTCCTAAAACACTTTTGAACTTTTTTCGAAATATACTAAAAAATGCAGTTATTCAATTCACTGACCCAGGGTAATGATGTCAATATATCAGACTGTACATACTGCACATTTTGGGGAAAATATGAACAAATTCTTCTGAGTAATACTGCACGACTTTGGAAGTGCAGTACTAGTCCGAAAAGAAAACGATTAAATATTTTCCCATACAAATGCAGTAACCTTTTTTATTATATACTTATTTTGTTTTCCACCTAAGGCTTAATAAAAAAAAAATACAATACAAGAAACAATGTAATTGACTTTAAGCTGTATTCCAAAATAAATATACAACGTAGATTCATCAATACACAGTAACAATATGGTAAAGAGCACATGACCTTTGAATTTCGTCGCGCACAGGATATTAGTTTTAAAATCTTTTGGTCGAGAGTCATATTTTTGAATGAATGTGCATGGAAAGAACTTTTTCCAGTTGATCTGGGATGGATGGATTTGTTTTTCTGTTGATCGAATTCAAGTTTACTTTCTGCTTGTGATGGACTGGATTTATTAGCGGAGTCAATTCCGTACGATGTACATGTGATTTGAGCAGAGGACTGGCATTGAATCAACCGTACCTCTGATCAATCATTGTTAATTTGGAATCATAATGTGCGAAAAATACTAAATCTTTTAACTGAAATTATCAAAAGACGCTATAGAATATCAGATTCTTTTCGTTTTGAGTACAGTAAGGAGAATGTAATTTCTGCTAGAAATGTAGTCGAGTTACAGTACAAATTTGCTGTGTGTATCAAGTTTTGGAACCCGTGACATGGGCCATGTAATTAGAATTTGCAGAAGTAACTAAGAAACTACATTTTGAGGAAATTTAGATGGAAAATTAAGTATATATTATTGCTATTCTGATTACCATCTAAAGAAGACACATCTCTATGCTCTGTTACTTGCATGCTCTCTGTTGGAGGAACCCCAGCTAAGCACATGACTTGTATGGCTTCTATTGCTAGCCTACATACAAAACATTGTATACAAATATAACTGGAACGGGGAAATTTGCAAAGCAGATACTATGTGACACCTAGCGGAAATAAGATTTCTTCGTCGTCTTGGCTTATTGGCTCTGAGGCTCTTAGTTTTCTACAAAACCAACAGTTCTAGTTTTTCTCGAATTTAATATTTTGACTGACTTGTAAAATGGTACGTATCTGATAGATATACGATAGCATTTGCCCTCAGTATGCTTTTCTATGCCATTGTTATAGATTCTAGAGAGTACAAGTCAGAGCCTGAACCATTCTATCGGCGAAAAGTTACGAAAATATCTCCTAAGTAAATTTTAGAATGAGCAGAATGGTATTTTCGATACTGCGTCTCACATGATTTTTGTTCATCACGTTCATTCGTTTCCTTGTTTGAAAGTTTCATTTCTGACTCAATGAACTCGTCACATCGTTAACTTTATCATCTCTGGTTTTAAATGGACGAAAGATTGTTTAGTTCATCCACAAACTAATACAAGAAATCAAACTCTATTTTTGGACACGTGTCGTGCAATATGAAGCTGTGCAGTATGGAAAAATATTGCATAATACTAACACTGTAAAGTTAACAGAAAAGGAGCATATAATGACACGTATATAATACTGCCACAAAAAGTTTTCGTTCATCCAGGAAAATGGTGCGTCACAGTTGCATGAGTGATATATGTTTCTACGTGACGCTACGTCGCAGGGAAATCATCACGGTGTCGTCGAAGTTTTCCAAAGCATATTGTGGATTTTAGTAATGCAGACTGTAATATTCGATCTTGAGATAACGCATAACATTCGCAGATGCATTATCATAGATGATTGTTATCATGTAATTGATATGTAAAAACTAGATTAGCTTATTAACTACTAGAACTTATTTTGAATGCATTAGAGCTCAAGCGTGCTAAGGTCGTTATTGCATATCAAGAATAGAACTCTTTCCAATAAGGGTCGTTCTTAAATGTCAGAAATAGAAATTCTGTCAAATACGGATGATTCTTACATGTCAGAAATAGAATTTCCATCCAATAAGTGTCTTTCTTACATTTCAGGAATGGAACTCGTACCCAAAAATGCTGGTTCTTGCATGTCAGGAATAGAAGTCCTATCCGATATAGATGTATTTTACATGTCAGAAATAGAAGTCCTGTCTGGTAATGATTGATATTTACATGAGTCTTATACAATAATCCGTCGATTGTTTTTCAAACAGTAAATATTGCATGGACATTTATAATATAATTATTGCGTTCTCTGAGTTCTTTCTTTGATTAGTCTCGGTTTACACATTTCTTCTCTCTTGTGACTGAAAACCGATTGTCCTGCGCTGTTCTGGGTTCAGATTTTTGTTGAGAAGACCTAACCTGAAGTTTGAATAAGTAAGATTGAAGTTATTTTTGAATTACTACAGGTTTGTTTTTTCAAAAGCAAATGAAAGTTTTGATTCTTTTCAGAGATAAATGTTTATAATGCTGACTTGTGTATATTACCTGGCAATATATATGTTTTACACTGAAATTTGGATTCCCTCGGCCTAAGAGATAAATAATGGGGTTTTATGTGTGCCTTGTTACATATACACATATTTATTGTGACATTATTTTACGGAACAATATATTTTCCTTCGATAGCTTTTTTCTGAATTTTTATTATAAAAAGCTAATATCATGCCTTTTATGTTGTAAGATTAATTGTTGTGGTTGTCGTGACAATGATTCGATGAACAACGCATTATTTATCTAGGAGATAAATTACAGGTAGATCGCACAGACTTTGCAACAAAAGCAAGAAAAAAACCCAGAAAAACTTTCATCCTCAACCAAGGAAGAAAATCCGCGATAAATGGGATATTGTTAATGAAATCTGTAGAAATAACATAAAAATTAAGGTATTGATCACTTTTATGGTAAGTTCTAATTCTTCGCCAAGTTTGCAATATTTTGAATAAGCAAGTTATATATTGAAGAAGAAAAAGAAACGAAACAGTACGTACAGGAATTCTAATGAAACAGTTTATCATATATTTTCTCTTTTTATCTATAAAGACAAACTGATTTTCCGCTCTATATCTGGAACAATTGCGAACAATCCGTAAAATGCGGAACAATCCGGAAAATGTGGAACGATCCGAAAATATGTCAGCCTCTATAGAGGATTTGTATTGTTCATTACATTACATGTATTATGTTACAAAGCTATTTTTTTTTTATCTTAAACTTTAAATTGTATTTTCAATCTATCAAAGTATGACCTACAGATTAAACATATAGATGTATGTACTTCTTTACATTAAAAATATTATGTATCATTAGAACATCAAGGTCCAAGACAGACCCACGACCCTTCATTACATATCTACAACAACAAAAAAGTTATATGGATGAATTCTTGCTTCCACCAGTGTTAATCTGGTGACCAAAACCCAACTGAAACAGGTGTTAATGAAAGTAAATTGTGAAGACGATAAGTTTAATTTATTTCCATAAATGTGGTTATTCTGTGTGCAAAATGCCGCTTTTTGAAACTTTAAGAAAACTGGTTTATAATCTCTGGCAATGTTTTTCAATTTTAATGAATAATTCGAACATTTTTCAAATTGCGCTAAATGTAAAATCAAAAAGCAGCCATCGGATTAACGGTAAGGGCGCATGTTTCCATCAATTTCACACATGAAAAGCTAACGCATTCGGACTGATTTTAAATTATTTCTAACCCGTTAGATATGTCCATTTAAAATAAAAAAGCTAAGTGTTAGACATGTCCATGTTAAATAAAGCTAACGTGTTAGACACAATCATTTTAAGTAGATAGATAGACAGACAGACATGTAGATAGATAGATAGATAAAGATAGATAGATAGATAGATAGATAGATCGTACAATATCATTTGTGTCAGTTTTTCATCTGATATATTTACTAGTTTAAAACTTTGCTGTTTGAAAATTTTGTATTTCTGCTTCTTTGATACGTTTGTACTTGAAAACTCTACTGACGAAGAACACTAGAACTTAATCTCGCAATTACGATATCGATGCCTTAATGTCTTGAAGATAAAGGCTTAAGGGCTTTAAGCTTAAAATAGCCTCGAATACAATGAAATATATCAGTCTGTACATACATTTATTTCTGATTCAGATGACTTAACTTACATATTTATAATCTTAATAAAAGCAAATTGTGAATGTGATCTATTACCTAAGCACACTGACTCTCTTTCTCATTACGTGTACTGATCACAATCAGATCATTACATGTACAAATCACAATCAGATCTTTACGTGTACTAACTACAATCAGACCATTACGTGTCCTAATCACAATCAGACCATTACGTGTACTAATCACAATCAGATCATTACGTGTACTAATCACAGATCATTACGTGGCCTAATCACAATAAAATCATTACGTGCCCTAATTATAATCAGACCATTACGTGTACAAATCACAATCAGATCTTTACGTGTACTAACCACAATCAGACCATTACGTGGACTAATCACAATCATATCATTACGTGTACTAACCACCACAATCAGACCATTACGTGCACTAATCAAAATCAGATCATTACGTATACTAATCACAATCAGATCATTACATGTACTAATCACAATCAGATAATTACGTGTACTAATCCCAATCAGATTATTACGTGTACTAATCACAATCAAATCATTACGTGCGCTAATTATGATCAGACCAGTACGTGTACTAATCACAATCAGATCGTTACGGGTACTAACCACACTCAGACCATTACGTGTACTAATCAAAATCATATCATAAATATTCTATTAATACGTTGTTTTAAGACAATACAGCCTACATTGACCCAGTGCATGGCCTTGTCACATCAGGAGCGGGTGTTTATATGGCTTTTAGCAAACCACACGATCTTTATGGCAGCAATAAACAAGTACTGATTTATAGACATTGATGTTTGATGTATTGCAATAAAATACATCGATTATTATTATTATTATTATTATTATTATTATTGCTGCTGCTGCTGCTGCTGCTGCTGTTCATTTTTATGAGACACATGTATTACAACTTTGGTCTTTCACCTTTCGTGACAAAACATGAACATTGCATCTCCATAGAACGTAACAAAAGACAGCTGTGGATTCTTTGCTTTCCATCGACTTGTTTCGCGTTGCCATGCCTCCGACACCTTTCGAACACTGTATTACACGTAACTTCAATTATTCATAATTTTAACTCCGATATACTCCATTAAAGGCTATTTTTGTTTTATTAGTGTTGAAACAAAAATAAATTTGAAATGTTTGCTTCGTTATTGTGATAAAAACATTCTACATATTATTACAATCCACTCCACTCCCAGAATCGTGGCGGAATCGTGGTCGTTACTTTGTTCGTGTTATAATTGTTTCTAGTCGTCATATACTAATTATAGCTTGAAATAAGTACTAAATGTGCTTTCTTCCGTTGGAGATCATGTTTAAATATCTATCAACCTGTTACAGATCTATGATAAACATGGTTGGAGAGCCAGAAGATTTCATGTAGAGTTTTGTCCATAATATTAAAATCTTCAAATAGTAGGAAAATATTAAAAAATACGGGGGGAGCTAAGCCCCATAGCTTCCCCTCATGGATCCATGGCTGGTCACCTGATCGTGAAGAAGAAAAAATGATTACATAGCTTTATGATAATTTATTCCTTGTTACTTGTAAGGTAGGCACATACAAATTATTAACGAGGAAGAGCAAAATTTTTAAAGATAGGGATAACTCTGAAGGTAGGCACACACAAATTAAAAACGAGTAAAAACAGATAAAAATGAAAGATTCCATTTGTGATGACTTACAGGGTAAGACATACAAATTACAAACTTGGAACAGGAAAATCTGAAAGATTCCATAGCGATGAAAAAACGAAGTATTCAGCTCTCAAAACTGTTTCTTTTTATGAGCCAGTGAATATATCTCTCAATTTGGAACATTATTTCAATTATACATTCAAATGACATAACCCTTTCAGCAGGACATACGTATTTCATCAATGTTGACACTCTTAAGACGATACTTTACAGCCATTTAATCAGTGTATTTCTTAAATCTTTCACCCTTTCAAGATATGCAATTAACTATTTCGCGTGGAGTTTCCTTATCACAAATTCATGAAGCGTTTCTTCTCTATTTGCAGGCAAGTTTTTTGGGAAGAAAAATCACAACCATTCAGTCAAGTGATTTATTTTTCGGCGTATTCATTTACACCCACTACACTTCTCTGGTTATACATATATAATGGCCATTGTATCCCCAAAGCGCAAAAAAGCTCGAATTTCTTAAAGGTATCCCTGGATAAAGGTCTAAAATTCTTACGTACATACAACAACTTACTAATACAAAAGTGCATTTATTCAGTTGCAAAATAGTACAAAATGGTGAAAGTCCTGATAAATTAGCAGCGATTAAAATTAATCCGAACCAATTTCACAAGTGTATTAAAAATATCCGAGTTTTACCAAAATGTATAAAAACACGATGTTTTGATTATTTTAATTGATAAGAAGCCCTTAAAAAAGACGAATTTGAATTTGTTGAAAGCGGGAGGGTTGTGAGCGTGTGTGTGTGCGTGCGTGTGTGTATTTTTTCATGGAATGTAAATATTTTATGTATCTTAGTATGAAGAAAATATTCGAGGAAATATTTAATTTCATTCAGTTTAGTAATAGCTGTGCATTTTTATTACTCTAGAAAGAACCTTATTTAATAAGTTGCATATTTATTATAAATTGGGTTTCTTTTGTTTTGAAATACAACGGGTGTGGTATTTATTACGTGCGTTTTTGCTGCTTCCATTATTGTTGCTATCTGGTCTCTTCTTTCCATTACTACTACTACTACTACTACTACTACTACTACTACTACTACTACTATCACCACCACAGACAACAGCAATAATTAACACGTCCACCAATATTACCCCTGCCATTACGAAGCAAATTTGATGAATCTAATAAATGCTGGCACTGCATAAGCTAATGGCTATGACCCTTGTTTGATAAGATGGATTTATATTTCATTGAAGGATATATACAGGATTACGCCAGTGTCAAAATATTATCCGCGCTATTTACTTTAATATTAGTGGAGTTAGATGTCAAGACCTTTTCATCACCTTACATGTGAGAAGTTTTTACTGACGCAGACCAGTGTCTTTCAAAGTTAAAATCCTGGACCAATGCGGGTTTTGTTTTGGATTTTAAACATTTGTGTTCCATGCAGGATTGTGTCTTGACTTATTTTGTTTCTCACTGGGGTGGAAAAGTGGGCAAGAATCTGACTAAATTAGTATTGAATTAGCTCGATACCCCTCATCAAGTAGTGTGGAGTAGCACAAAACCCACTTAAAGTCTTTAAACATCTCTTGGCTTATTACAAGACCATGGCGAGATGTCAAAGATTTAACAAGTAAGCGTCATTGTTCATTAACAAATAGAATAATGGGAGATTTCGCCACGTGCTAAATAGCGCTCTACATGTTCTCTACGCTTCTTGAGGCTCCTAGTTTGGATGAATAATGGGCTATCGAACGGTCAAACGAAGTCTTTTAACCAGAGGAAATTATGAAATAACAACGATTTGTCCAAAGCACGAAAATAATGATATCTGCAGATTTAATTAGGCTCCTTGCAGTGATGACGTTGACGAATTTAATCTAATAATATAGAAAAATTCCTGAAATTCGCGTCTTTCTTAATTAAAGTTATTTGAACGCATTTGCAAGCTTATCCAAACACGTGTCTTTAACTTTAATGAGATCGCGCGTAGATGGCCTTATCCTAAAAGTCAAAGCCTACTGACAATGTCTAAAAGGCATGATTTTAAAACACTTACAAGAAACCTGACATGGCCTCGCGTGTTCATATTGGGCGTGAACAATGTGTTATTGCAATAATAATAATAATAATAATAATAATAATAACGATGATGATGATATTATTATTATTATTATTATTATTATTATTATTATCGTTTTCTTCAACACCCAGTTGTATGACTTGATGAGCAATAAATTTTATCTAGAATTGAATAAAGAAATGAAAACAACAATTGGTCTAGTATACCAAAACCGTCTGTGTCATGATACCATTCTGTCTGATTTTTTTTGCCCTCGAATACAATTTTGTTATATTCGTCAAGATTACTAGCTATCGTGTATGAGCCCACCTATTTCAAATTAGCTAAATATTTACATAACGGGGTTTAGCTCATAGCATCACCGGGGTAATGTATCCCACGTGTAACGTCGAGGCAAGCACCGCCAAAGTGCGGTATAGTTCTTTCATCCCCGACTCTTCCATTTCCGGTTAAGGATCAGACCTGTTAAGCTGATCGGGTTTATGACTGGAATTACGGAAGTAAATAATGACGAGGATGATAAGTATGCAAAGATTGCAATATAATGAAAGCTGTATCCAACTGAACTTATATGTAAAAGTAGGCTTATAATAATAATAATAATAATAATAATAATAATAATAATAATAATAATAATAATAATAATAATGACAGTAATTATAATAATAATAATAATAATGACAGTAATTATAATAATAATGATAAAGATGAAAAGGAGTAGGAGGAAGGAGGAGGAGAAGGAAGGAAGGAAGAAGAAGAAGAAGAAGAGGAAGAAAAGAAGGAAGATGGGAATTGCTTTAACTCAGAACATTGGAATGAAGACATTGTCATTAGATGTCATAATGGCAAACTAATCTAGGTAGATACATATTTCATTCGAGACAGATTTTAGATCCTTCAGGTTGACAAGGCTGCGAAACTTGAAGTTATCATTTGATGTTCCTCATCGAGTTTCAATTTACTATGTAAAATTCAACTGGTTTTATCACACAATAATTTTAAAGTGACCAATAGATCCAATAGTTCCATAAGTCACACACTAACACAGATATTTCGCAACGTTTATGTTTAATTTTCACAATAGGCAATTTTATTTACTTTTCTATTAGTATGAAATTGCCTTTTTAAAGGTGTA
>JAECUM010010018.1:0-58694 GCA_016617855.1 Megalonaias nervosa
TCACCATTCAAACTTTATAATTTTTATAAGTGATAACGGCATGACTTAACATTCACATTTTGCAAACTTTTGGAAAAATTGAAAATCGAAAAAGAATTAGACCTAAAACAATGTAGTGGAAAACCAGCTGATTCTAACACCATATATTCAATTTGAAAATGTCATAGTTATAATATTTCACTCTAAGATCTTTCTGACTTTTGTTCTATAATATTTTTATCTAATTTTTTTTTTAAAAAAAAATTCTTTTATTAGAGAGACCAGTCAAGCAGAAGATCATTTCAACAGATGCTGGTAAAGGATTTGGTTGGACAAGGCGCTCCATTTTTTCCAGCAAGGAATGGGTTATTTACTATTTGGAACGAGCTCCAAATCCTGATTTATTATAAATGAAAGCACATTCCGTATTGCTTGTGGAAGCAATAAGATTTTCTAATTTTTTCTACGAGTTATTTCCACCAAGTCAACGTTGATGAAAGATTCCTCCAGTCTCACTCTATATGATGACATTTGAAATATTTATTCATCTTCTATCAGTTGCTTAAATCCACATATAAATATATTTCCTCAGTCGACATATTTAAACCTTTTGTTTTCTTTGCTCTGTCTCTAAATCACTTCAGAAATTTCCTGTAAGCCTTGTTGTAGTACGAGATCTTTCTCTTTGTTATGTTTCAAAACTCACGATCATTAAATTTGAGAATTCATTCGTCTTTTCTTCTGTCTCTGAGGGGTGAGGGCGGGTGAATCTTTTCCCAAATGTATTTATACTTATAATGTTGATTGGTTTATATCAATGACAGTTCACAGATTTGTAAAGATGGAACAATATCTAAATGAGACTTTAATAACGTCCAACATGCTGCCATGGTCTCCGTTATGCACAAGCCACCTGTCGATCCTGATCAAGTAACATTAATCTATCAATAAATCAGAAC
The DNA here is from genome assembly GCA_016617855.1 of Megalonaias nervosa. Lineage (NCBI taxonomy): Eukaryota > Metazoa > Mollusca > Bivalvia > Unionida > Unionidae > Megalonaias > Megalonaias nervosa. The sequence continues at coordinate 939 of JAECUM010010018.1, forward strand.
CTATTCACCTACATACTGGTAACCTACTCATGATTTTAGTTTCTGCAAATCTCTTCACTGACCTTATTGATAGGTTTTACCTTATTTACACAGATGTATATTTAAATTATATAAATAAATGAAACACCACCTACAACCCACCGTAAAATTATCCCAACCACGTGAATGCAGAAATGAGAAAAAGAAAAAGCATCAACATGCATTCGTTATAATAAACGAAACAAATGTGGAAAGGCAAATTCTTTGAAAAGAGATTTGTGGAAGTTGGTAGCTCAAGCTCGTCTCTTGGTGTCTCAAATGCGTCTACGCATTGATGTATCCACCCTGCATCTGACATGAAAATATAAAAAATATTGTAGCACCAAACTTTAACATCATTGATACCGATACCGCCAGCCGAAAAAGTGATACCTGCGTATGACAATGCCAAAGAGGGTTCGACATAAAACTATATACCGTGGTAATGACCTCTATTCAATAAGAGTACCATAATAAAAGAACAGAAATATACTTAGGAAGATATGGATGCAATCTGACAATAGTTTTAATGTAAATTAGGAACGGGTACTTCCGTGGTAAGTCAAAATGAAACTGAGAGAAAATATCATAAGTTACATTCGAGGCACTTTTTTGGGCCACTGATTGTACACATGCTTCTGTTGGACAATGCGTTATATAATCTCGAATCAAGGGCAACAACAAATAATTCCCCCTAATCACCTAATGACCACACGTCACCAAACACTTGCATGTTTTTTTTGTTTGTTTGAAAATTGGAAAAATCGTGGGGAAAAGAGCTTTATTACGTTTTTAGTGACATAAACAAACTGCAAGCACATTCCCCACTGAATATAAACATGCTTTAACTGTCTCCATGGATTTTCTCAAACTGATTTTGTGGACGTGACACATATTTTCATGAATGTTCAGGTGACTGTGATCACCTTTCAAGGTTAGATTATGAATAATGTCTGTCTGCTTCCAGGAACGAGACCGTGTAGAGGTGTGATAAAGGGCATTGTCATCTTTAAAATGAACTGAGAATGGTTTTTGAAGAAATGAACATTCTGAGTTTGGACGCACCTCATGATATCCATATTTCTCTCGAATTTGACAGAAGCAACCAGTGCATGGCATGTGATGCAGCACTTACCATCATGTAATTTCCAAGTCCAAGGCACTCTGTTTGATTGGCTTTTTTGCTGGTTCTCCAAATATAAAGACGGTTTTTACTTGTTATGACAAGACGGGTTTCATCGGAATCAATTACTTTCTCCAGCTTGTTCAACGGTGAGAATACTTCTTTCCTTGCAGCACTTTAAAAGACTTTCTTTTTAAAAAGATTCGGTGAAGATTTTCCAATCTCAGTAGTGTTTTAAATCATAATCATGTATCCTGTGTTAAACTGTCCTCCGATTCATATGGATTGCATTTATTTATAATGTCTCTCATATTCAATCTCTATCTGCCTCTCTTTTCCCGATTTCCTTGGCATTCAAAGTTCACGTGCAAGTTCATGATCGACATATTAATATGGAAAATTTTTCTAAGTTTACTCTGCCTTTCATCTTTCCGAAAAAATGATACAACAAGCTGATATTCAAATGACATTACATGTTAAATGCTGTTCGTGGCTACAATGGAATAAATCAGATTTTTGAGAGCAAACAATTCCATTTTATCGGTACATCAAAGAATATACCCAAAAGTTTGTCTCAACACCAAGTTTTAGGTTCTAAGTCAACGATTTAATATCGATTGATTGGTAAATTACATTCATGACGTTGGCAATAGTTGCGTCATTTTTGGGACTCATCAATTCCGACATGTGGAACAATGGTCAATGTTCTATTTTAAATATTTACGTCAACATATGAAGCGACATCTCACTAAAATAGTAAATATGGTGATAGAATGAAGCAATTATGTGTGTTATGACTTCCTTTGTGTCGAATGGTGCGATCCTGAAAGTTTTCTTTCATAAATGTATAAAATATCGCTATTAAATAATGGATTATCAAAAGAAATCATCAAGGTTCCTATTTTTGTCCAATTCGCCGATGAGTCTTGTACGATCATAGAATCACGCAACGTACTGTTACACGCAAGGAGTCTCACTACCGAGAGAATCAAACACCTGAGTGAAACTGGCTTGAGGCCCATTGATTTTTCTACTTCCATTGTCAACATAAGGCTTCTTAAACGGATGAATACCGCCCATAATTTTCTCTAATCACCTGATGACCACACACCACCAATCGATTGCAGGGATTTGTTTTGTTTCACGTTTGTATGACTTCAAACGAAAGCTTTTGAAGTCGAGTATTAGTAATTCACACCATGCAACACAAAATACACCCAAACACTCAATATAAAGAAATAGTCCCATATCCAATTACCAAACATGTATAGCTTAAACAACCAGAGAATCCCATATGTTAAGAAATTAGGGAGGGTCCATTTTATGAAACTAATTCATGCTGGGATAAATTCTCGTAATAACTGCGCGCCATCTACTCTTAAAAAATGGATAATTTCTTGGATTGAAAAATACCTTTCAAAAACCAACTCGTCTTAATCAACAAATAATCACTAAAAGCTAACAAAGTTATTATTACGCATACCTACATTATGTATATCATTCATAATTTTAGTTCGTAAGGGTTATTTAGTTAATAGTATTTGAAATACTAGATTTCTTATCAATAGTAGGGTCGCACTGTAAGACGAGTCGTGTTATTAGTTGCGTCGACTCATTCATCAAATTCCAAGATTCAGATGCACTATAAATAAGTAAACATCACGTGATGCGTATTGGTATTCTATATAATAGAATTATTTCGTAGAATTAGGCATTCTTAGTAGTACTATCAGTTTTTGACGAGTTATATTGTAAGGAATGATTCATTTAATTTAATCATTCGTTGAAATTACAGTGCTCTAACATTCATTTAAAGACTAGTTTGATATATCATAGCTGTATGGAATAACATAATTCATTTAAATACTATTTGGATTTATAGATGTCACAGGATTACTATGAATTCATTTAACGACATTTTGGGATTATAACACAGTAATTCTTCTGTATTGTTGATACCTCATCACAATACAGACTATCAAAATGGGATACCGTTGGAACTCATTCGGATTACTCGATACTTTTTGGAACTTATAGTATATTTAGGACTTTAGGAATTAATTCTCCATAATGTAAGTTATTTTAAAATCTTTCACTTGATATCTTAGGCAAAATAAATAATATTTTCAATTTACAAAACTTCTTGGTTCTGCTCATTCTTGTCACTTGTTTGAAGACCCCAGAGTCGCGACAGCTATAAACCGACACATAAATACAAGCAGCACATAACTAGAATTATTGCAGATTAAGCTATTTGTATTAATTCGTTGCACAAATGATCGGTTTGGCACTCAAACAACACTCCCCCAACTGATATTTTATTGTGTTCATTTCCAACAGTACTTGGCTATTTTTGATATTCTGCTCTGACAAAGTGGTTCACACAAACAATAAGTGGCTTATGCAATCACGAAGCAAGCCAATCCATTTTCATTATATTTAAAGGAAATGTAAGCCATAATCAAGATTTAGTTTATTTTTGAATTTAAAAACTCAAATCTCGAACTGATTAGGATAATGCCCTCAATCGTAATAAAAACTGGGGTGTAATAATACGAAATTACAGAAAAAAGTTCGATGAAATAATAAAGCACATGCGGAAAATATTCACTGAATGTTCAGCTCTGGAGCCCTGTAGAGTATGCTCAATCCGGTGTCGCCGGATGCTTGATAGAAAATGACGCACATGCGTAAGAGCAGTCCAAGTGGCAGTTAACTATGTTAAGCCTTAAGGGCATATAACGTAGACTGTTCAGTATAAAAGTATACGTTGTTAACGCCTGAGAGCCTAAACTGTGTTAACAAATTTAGCCTTGAAGGCTTTAACAATGTAGAGATCGGGTGCACCCGATGAGCATCTGCTTGCTGAACGTGATATATTGTTGCAGGATTTCACTGGCGAGCAACAACTACACTCGAGCTAATAATCCGCTTGTGGACAGAGAGGACCACGCTGTCTCAAACAGTCACATTATGTATCTAAACTTAAAACCGGTATGAATGGGCGATGATGCAGCCCGTGCCGGATTGTGGGTATGGATAGATTGATTCCAAGCACATTTAAGTGGAAAAATGCAAACGAAAATATAATAAAAACTGAAAATGGGTACCTTCTGAAGTTGACCTGGTGTATCAAGACGAGCTTCACCTCGACCGCAACGATGATCCACTAGCACTGGAAGAGCTGGCGGTTCACCGCGAGTGACTATTCCCGTATCAGTGTGAAACAGTGAACGATTCTGGACGCAAATTTACACAATACACCAAACTGGTGCCAAACATGAGAACTAAGAGAAATTCTATGTAGTACACGTATGGACTTTCCAGCTGTATCTCCAATTGGGTACATGTATATGCAAGTTCGGCCGTAGAGAGCGATTACGGGCTCTGGGGTAAGAGACACCCGGGCCTCTCCTAATTCTTGTTCAAACAAATTTTGTCTTTTATAAAATTAAAAAGTGTTGTTCAGCCCCCCCACCGTCGGCCCTGTATGCATGCAAAGTCCACTGGATGCAACAGTTTTCCCACAATGCATGGATGCCGCCCGACCTACAAATGAATACGGACCTGAGTACCGCGGCAAAGAATGAATTTGAAAAAGATTTCTTTAAATTCAAGAGCAACACTGTGTTTGGGAAAGCCATGAAGAACATACGCAAAAGCATCTGCGAAGACCTTGTCCGTGATAATGAACAAGACAAGCTTCGAAGACTCATTGCAGACCCAGCTTTTGAGTCCTTGAACATCTTTGCTGGCGGGCACATTGCCTTACACAGTAAACAAAAATCGAAACTAAAGCTAATAAAGTCTATTTACGTCAGCATGTCGGTGTAGAGGTTGTCTAAACTACTCCAAACACCTGTCTTATTATCATTTCAAACCGCAGTATGGTGACAACATCAAGATGAGGTACACGGATACAGACTCGTTAATGCAAGCGTTTATCTCAAAATAAAACTTGGCGGTAGTTCAGTGTCCACGGGAACGACTTGCAATCCCTCTCGCACAAATGCTCCGATTGGCCGCTTTGCTGCTTGTTCATCTGCAGCTGCAAATGGTAACATAATGGCCGCCTTTGAGTACCAATCCGGTCTGAGATTGTAAATATACCAATGGTCCACACCAGATCAGAAGCACGACGTTGCCTGCCTTCGAACTATTCCAGTGCGTACAAAATTAACAAGAGAAAAGAGTGAAGCCAACAAGCTTTGTATATTTTAAGAAAATAATTTATTTCCCTAGAAAATAATGTAAAAAATAGAAAATAGGACTTACGGTTTGTGAATATAATCCAAAATTTAATCCTAAGATTGAAAAAATATAAGTCCTATCACTAAACAGTTCTAATTGAATCCGGGTTCGAATCTCGATGAAATTCCAATATCGAGGCGATGACGTCAGATGATGTCTGTACTGATGGTAACAGATCCTCGATTGAGTCACAGTTTATGTTTCCGTATAAAATTCCAGAATACATTTCCACTGAATTTCTTTGTCACAGAACTTTTTATAAAAAAGTACACTTGTTTAGTTTTCTAGAGAATAAATTATTAAATTCCAAAAAATAGAAAAACTTCAGAACAAGCCGGCATCAACGATATAAAACACCTCGTACCTTCAAGGTGTTAAGAATACGACTGGCTAGAAAGCTCTCGGAATGAGTATTTAACCCAACTAAAACGTCATTTCATTCCTGCGTGATGGGTCACGTGGTCTCTTACCATTTGAACAGCGCAATAAAAAGAATGAAAAATTAGCACGTAGGCAAGAACAGCCCTATCTAATAACCAAATTCTCACACTGAAAATATAGAAGAAAGAAAGACTGTTTACAGTTGAGCTAACATGCGGGCTGAAATGACCTTGACAATAGCCAATTGTCTTCACCCGATGTTTACAAAATCTATGAACCAGAGTGAGCTAAAAATAGTGCTGAAGAAATATTTTTACGTTCTAAACAAACTGAATTTACTGGAAAAAATATTGAATCCCGTGAAAATAATCATTACAATAAAATGTAATGAAACAAAAATAAAATAAAAGAAGAATTTAAAACTAACACACAAGTAATTAAATTACATATGCGTAACAATACAGATACCAAACAAATGGTTTCGGAGTTGGTATAAAGGCAGTGGTTGTGAAATCATTTTGTGGAAAACTGCCACAATCATCTGCCAAATTGCCTCAGCATGTGTTAATCCAATTGTGCAAATGGTTTAATTTGTCAGCGCTTCTATGTCGGATGAAAGTCATGTTACTCATTCGCGAGATCTAGCTTCAAGATTCATCAGTAATTTTTGCGGGCACTGATTTCCAAATAACTATTCCACAAGTACACGGTTAAATCGTTCCATAATGGCCTGGTTGCGATGCATATTAAAATGTCCAACACGAACCGGCATCTTGTATTTTGTTAACAATGCAGATGGGGTGTAAAATATTCTTTACCCAGATTCACTCACAACAGCCGTGGCCATGTTAGCAGTGGCCATGCATAAATAAGTTAAAGCGCATGTGCTGAATCTTAGACGTAGATGATTCTGCTTCTGTATAGCTGGTGGCAACATTTACAATGGTTAACGCGTATTTGTATGTGTGCCATCGTACCCCATCATGTAGGAGAAACAGAAGATTATCCTGATGAACTTCGTTGGGTGTCCTCACATTAGACCATCCACTATAAATTTTCCTTCTTGCGGGTAGGTTAAGTTGTTTAGCCAACCATGGTTTGGCAGCAACGTGGGTGACTTGTACCACGCTCGTTAACTTTTCAACAGCAACTTCGCCCGTCCAATAACCGAGCGAACTGTATTAAATTGCAACTAGGTTTAGGTTTATTATATTAATGTGCTTTGTCTCCAATGAATGAACTTTGCCCATTAGTTTGAATCTTAGTCTTCTTGCATCCTTTGATGACCAATCTGGCTATTCTTTCCCCGAGTGTAGAATTGATCGTGTTCAAGTCATAGTTGAGATTTATATCTGCATGAATATCGTTTGATGCTTTAAAAGCAGATCATGTCGGTAACATACAGCATCGACGCGTTTAATAAGTTCTTCTCCATGTTACGGTCCATTGTTAGAATTGAATCTTATACCCACCCATGTTCCAGGCCCTCAGTGATTGTATCAGGGGACATGTTTTTCCCCAGGGTATTTGATCCACTGTGTTTTTGGTAGCTTCCTTAATGCAGCAGTAACATCGCTGCAGGCATTGTGTAAACCCGCATTTGCAACCATGGCCAGAGGTTCCCACAAATGTAAACTTTTTCGCTCCACATCGAACACAAATTCCAACGACCGAAGTTCAACCATCATGCGCTTGGACCCACGTTAGAATTACAGTAAGGGTTTTCAAGCGGCATCGCACGCATGCCTGTGTGATACAATAATTATTTAACATGGCATAATGAACAAGACAATTCACCATCACTGACTTCTCTACTCAGACAAAGCCCAAACCACCTAAACATGGTGACATGCTTCGAAACTCAATTTGCGCATTGATTTACTGTTGTTGAATCATATTAAGATATGGTTAACGTGGGATTGCATGTACATGATTGTTCGGTCAACCATGTTATGAAAAGATTTTAGGGAAGAGCTTCAGTCGTCAAAGACGTCATCATCATCCACCATTCATTTCTTTTCCACAATTGATGAAACTCCTACCATTCATGATCTCGACCGGAGCGTGAATAATCTCGTCGTGTAAGATGTGATGCTTGAATATCAAGGCAACCACGCGATAATATTTTCCCCATGTCGACACAAAAACACAGATCTGTATAACACAATTAGATGTACACATGCCTAAAGTGATCCGGATGAACTGTAACATTTTAATGACATTTTCGTGGCACAGATGCACATGGCCGTGCAAACATTCATTGGACCTGGTGTGCGCTGACCACTTGTGGGATAAGTTTAGAAATATGTTGCGGAGGTCACCCAGGACCCGTCAATACCAGCCAATGCTGAGAAAAGATCCTCAAAATTTTAATGAACAGATTCATCATCGATTCTTTGAAAATCTATTAAGTGCCACTTTTAAAATACCTGCAGAATCGAAACAGTGTGTTAAAAACAAATCGAATGTGAGATGTGTGTACCAAGTGGGTATACAAGGAAATTACTGGGTTTGAACAAGCCTTGGTTCCGATGTTTGATTTTAATGACAGAATACGTAAAACAGTTGAAGATGGAGACGTTAACAAAAGCAGCACAATGTTTGTATAGTTTATTCAAGAGTTAGGGAATGACTGGAAATGAACTCATGCACGTTGACCATCACTCGAACCTCAACTCAGACCATCATACGAAACTTCCACATCTGTTGAAATGGAAATATTTACATCCACAGGCAAAACTTTACCTGTAGCCAACACTTGCATCCACATGGAAAGAACAAAGTGCACATATGCAGCAACAAGCAAATGCCGAATTTCTAAGAGAACAAGAAATGAACAGTGTTAAGACTCTATGGTTTTAAACTAAGTAACAGAAAAAACAAAACCAAAAAGTTAGTAAAATTCAACAACTGGTTTATAAACCCAAAGAATACAAAGTGACAATTTAAAAGGAACATATAATAAAAGTTCGACTACAAGTCCAAAAGTACAGAGTGTTCCAAATGAATTCCAGTACTGAATGTGCTCATGTGTCAATAATCTTGGATGAGCTGATGTGCCAACAGTCTTGATGTATCACAATGATATAATCCAAAATGTCTTGAATGAATTCACAATAACCACAAAATAGTGATTTACTGGACTTGGATGAGCTACACTGAGTAGTTTGATTATTTAATTTTAATATCATTCATTTGAACTACAGTTGTAACAAAGACATTAATAACTCTAAGAATTTATCATGAAACATTGGATTTAAAAACTGATTTTTCTGTGTTGTTGGTACATAAGGACATCAGAGTTTACAACATCTCGTGGTATATCATTGATACAGCGTACATACTATATATATATATATATATATATATATATATATATATATATATATATATATATATATATAAAGTTGATATCTTAGAAAGCCTACAAGACATCTTAGACAGTCCACAAGATATATTAGACAGTCCGTAAGATATAGAAAGTCTACAAGATATCTAATAAAGTCCACAAGATATCTAATAAAGTCCAAAAGATATCTAATAAAGTTTACATGATATCTAATAAAGTCTACTAGATATCTAATAAAGTCTACAAGTTATCTAATAAAGTCTACAAGATATCTAATAAAGTCTACAAGATATCTAATAAAGTCCACAAGATATCTAATAAAGTCCACAAGATATCTAATAAAGTCTACAAGATATCTAATAAAGTCTACATGATATCTAATAAAGTCTACAAGATATCTAATAAGTCTGCAAGATATCTAATAAAGTCTACAAGATATCTAATAAAGTCTACAAGATATCTAATAAAGTCCACAAGATATCTAATAAAGGCTACAAGATATCTAATAAAGTCTACAAGATATCTAATCAAGTCTACAAGATATATTAGACAGTCCACAAAATATAGAAAGTCTATCAGATATCTAATAAAGTCTACAAGATATCTAATAAAGTCCACAAGATATCTAATAAAGTCCACAAGATATCTAATAAAGTCCACAAGATATCTAATAAAGTCTACAAGATATCTAATAAAGTCCACAAGATATCTAATAAAGTCTACAAGATATCTAATAAAGTCTACAAGATATCTAATAAAGTCTACAAGATATATTAGACAGTCCACAAGATATAGAAAGTCTACAAGATATCTAATAAAGTCTACAAGATATATAATAAAGTCTACAAGATATCTAATAAAGTCTACAAGATATTTAATAAAGTCTACAAGATATATTAGACAGTCCACAAGATATAGAAAGTCTACAAGATATCTAATAAAGTCTGCAAGATATATTAGACAGTCCACAAGATATAGAAAGTCTACAAGATATCTAATAAAGTCCACAAGATATCTAATAAAGTCTACAAGATATCTAATAAAGTCCACAAGATATCTAATAAAGTCTACAAGATATCTAATAAAGTCTACAAGATATCTAACAAAGTCTACAGGATATATTAGACAGTCTACAAGATATCTAATAAAGTCTACAAGATATCTAATAAAGTCTACAAGATATCTAATAAATTCCACAAGACATGTAATAAAGTCTACAAGATATCTAATAAAGTCTACAAGATATCTAATAAAGTCTACAAGATATAGACAGTCTACAGGATATAGACAGTCTAGAGGATATCTTGGAAGACTACATCTCTAATAAAGTCTAAAAGATGTGATAAAGTTTGCGAGATAGCTGATATTTAAGATATCTTTCACGATGAACAATTTCATCTTCTAAGCTGAATCCTATAAAGTTTATAAAATATATTATGTTCTTATCTAGGTTTCGAATCAATACCTATTTAGATTGTCACATACTTAATTTTCAACAGCCAAAGCAAACTTGATTGGCCAGTGAAAACAAAACAACGCGTTATTCTTACATTATTGCTATCGCCGTAATTTAAACACATCCTAAAAAGGAAAAATACTATTCAGTAGATCTTTCTAAACTCCATTGCCGAGAGTAGTTTCAAAAGTGGAAACTTGAAATTGAGACCTAAACAATGTACACACGATATAATATTCAAGCTTTTGAATGAATAAATGTTATCATTTTGAAGAAATCAATATTGCCCTTGTGTTATAGTCGTGCTTGAGGACGTCCTGTAACTTCCTGAAAATGTCAACGTCGGATGGATGGAAACATTTGAGTTCGTGGAAAATTAGACAACGACGGACAGAAATAGCATAACTTACAACCTTGTATGTGTTAACCTGAATCAATATATGTCGAGCCTCCGCCAAAAGCTGTATATTTGTATTTATGGTATACAGGATTTGTTCAGAACCAATACTGAATGTTTGATTAATTGATATTTCGAATTTTTCGAGCTCGATAAATAAATAAATCTAAATCTTTTTAAGTAGCATTTATCGCGGTTCAAATGATAATACAGTTCACAATAACTTTTGCAATCTATAATAAACAATATTTTTTCTTCGAAGTCATTCTGTATTCGTATCTCTTTAAACTCACCTTAATCGGCTACAAGAGCAGACATAAAGACTTAATAATGTTTACTTCCTTAATTGTTGTCAGCATGTGTTTGTTTTGTAATTTCATGGTATTTGTTTTTGTAATATTGTCGTTGTAAATGTTTTTATGTGTTATCTAACATTGTAACGCTCTTAGAGTTTGTAAATATTAGGCGCTGTACTAAGTCCATATTATTATTATTATTATTATTATTATTATTATTATTATTATTATTATCTGCCACGTATTATTCAAATAGTTGACCTTATTTCAGTTCATGCTTACATGAATGTCTAACAAATATCAACATGTATTAACTTTTTGTGCCAACAAGTCAATACTTTCAAGAATTATTATCAATTATCGTTAAGTTGCATTGTAGTTTTAACACATTTCGATGGGGAGGAGGAAAAACCGTTTGAAATACGGAGCGGCACACTCTTCCTCAGCTACATGTAGGTACAAATAACAGTCAATGACGTTTTCAACTGTCTTATTATGAGATAGTACGTCACGTGTATTTGACGTCATTACTTGACAACAGTACCAATTCCTTTGTAAAGCTTTCACGTGCTGTGTGTCTTCCCGAGATGATTGATCTTGATTTAGATTTTGTCTACATTCCACGTATCTGGGAAGCCAATGGAGAATCGGAGATGTAAGTCTTTCTTTATTCTTTTCTTTCCATGAGAATTTTGCTTCTCATTCATACACTTGCTTTATAATAATCACTGCTCGATTGAAATTTGACTCCGTGGTTTACGGATACGTCTAGCTCGAATTTCGGTTCAGTCACGTATGCATTAAATGTGACACAACATTGAATCTGGAAAGAACGATCGCGTTTTGTGTATTTTGTGTTTTTGTTGTCAGGTCTTCTTATAATCCGAGTAAAGCCGTGCAAGATATTTTTGACTACGTTCACGAGCAATATCATGAAGTGGCTCCATTGATTCCTACTTGCTGTATTTGAATTTAGTAATGCGGAAATTGTACCAAATAGACTGGAGCAAATGCACCACATCAGTGATATCGCATTTTTGGGGGAATTTTGCCTTTAAATGAATATTGATTTTTGAATGTTTTAAGCGTTTGCAAGATATGTAGCAATTTTATTTACTTTACAGCTTTCGAAGGATCCATATGTTTCTCAAATTGGCGTCCATGCTCGTCTACTTTAGACCAGCACATGAAGGGCCAACATTTACTTACACACGCCAGAGAGTCCTCTATCAACTGATGAAACTCAAGCCTTGTGTGGGTAAGGAAATAAATATTTATCAGCCTACCCTTTCTAATGCTTACTAAAAGCGGTAATAGTTGCTCTTTATAATAAACAACAATTCTTTTTCTTTCCTTTTTGAATCCCTTCATTCTTTGGTTTAGAGCTAATTTCAAAACTGAAAGGAAATCAGGAAAGCATTTCTCCCTGCAGATGTTTCATCACCTACTTAAAATATAATCACAAAATAATGGCCTACTTAGTTGTAAAATTGTATTTTGAAAAAGCCTACTGTAAATACTTGTATTTCTTTCTTTCGACTCCCACGACGATATATTAAGTTATATCTAGTAATTCATCAAAAATAAAGTTTCTCCCGAACATTGCATTGCTTGCATTTGAAATATTAAAGAAATTAATGTTTCATTGCAGTTATAATTCCAACTAATTTGTATTCGTCGAACACGAATGCCATACCATAATTTTCTTTACAACGTGCAAATTCCTTGAATTAAACGCAAATCTTAACTTATGACGGACGTACACACCGACAAGGGTAAAACAAAACACCTCATCCTCATTCATGGAAACAAGACCGATGTCAAATTTTAATATGAAATATATATACTGGCCTATAAGTCAAGTCCAACTGCAAACAATCTAGATTTTGCTCTGCCATCGTACAATGCGCTAGCAGATCATGGTCTATGTTGTTAATACAGCAGAAATTTAGAAGGCGGATTTGGGTTAGTATATACGGTAATCCGTTGGAACCAGTCTAAGATGACTGGTTCTGGGACACTTAAACATTAGTTGTATTTAACTGATCCAAAACATCTGGTATACGGTCTAGAAATAAAATATTAATTCTAAATATAGCTAAACCAATAAATTTATTCAAACTTGGATTTTGCAATTAGGTTGTCTACTTCAGGATGAAAATACCATGCATATTCATTTCTTGTTCCAATGATAAAATTACCACTGCCGTAATACAAGGCGGTTTTGAAATCCGAGTTTAGGTAAACTTTCCTTGACTCTGTACGCTTTGCAAAATCCAGAAAGAAATTTCTCTTGCAGTAAAGAATACAGTTCAAAGATTTCAAAAGCGATAAAATCATGCAAGAAAATATATAGCACATAGATTATAGCACATATATCTTTCACCATTGTTTTGGTGACAGCAGGGTACATTTTTTAATATATTGAAACCTAAATAATCGCTTTAAGAAAGGAACTTTAAGCCTTAATTGACTCCTTGCCTTTTAATAAAGCTGCATATTATTTCGACTTTATTGATAATGAAATATGGGTACAAAGCAGTGAATAAAATCTAGTATTCCATATTTTTGCGTTTCTGTGAAATTACACGCAGCAAATAACTTAAGCAGAAGAATGATATATATATGTTATAGTCATTTAACTCATTGAGTAGTCTTTATGTAACTCTCTGTAAATAATGGTAAAACATATTACTAAGACCTAATTCCTTTTGTGATTTGAATTAATTATAGTTCCTGAGGTCCAGCAACTGCTTGATATAATGCAGGAAGCGGCATTGGCCTACAAAATTGATAAGGCCGAGTTAGAAACTGCAACCCAGGCATCTGAACAGTTGTAAGTGTTGAGAGAGAGAGAGAGAGAGAGAGAGAGAGAGAGAGAGAGAGAGAGGAGAATACCATTGATAAAAGGCAATACCTTTGAATAACGTATGCATATTGAATAGCATATAATATTTATGATCATGTTTTACAACAGTTATCATTTATGAAAGTAACGAGACTGGTGTTAATACGGGAAACGATAGTAACTAATTTAATGTGACTAACGACATGAAAAAGCAGTTATGCAATATTATATAAACAAAAAATAAAAAATAAAAAATAACAACAACAATTACAATAATAATAATTATAATAATAGGAATAGTAGCAGCACCAACAAGTATATTTCACATGTTAAAAATACAGTTTTCCATCACGGGAAATATACACCATGACAATGATCAAAAGCTTCGTTTTTCAAGTTGCCTTGATTGATAATGGTCTGAACCTCGATGCTAACCTTTATTATTGTTGTTGCTGATGATGATGATGACGAGGTTGTCGTTGTTCTGAAAGTAAATAGATCATGTCTGCAAAATGAAAAGGAGTCAGATCGCGTCTAGTTTAATATATTTCGAAAAGTTTATCAACAGCAAAAGCAGGTTTCGCAGCATCGAATATTTTGTATTTTTTTTCAGGTTTCTAAAAGAACAGCTCGAAAACTGGTATTCCAGAAAGGTCGAATTGAAAAGCTACATCAAAGAGCACAAGGCCGCTATAAAGAAAATACTTAAAATGCAGAAGGTAATACTTTTAAAAGTCTTTATTTTGTAAAAAGAGGAATTACAACTCAAAATATTGCACGTACATGTTTGATACCTAATACTTTGTATCGTCATTCTCTGAAAATTATTTTACTTTTGTGTTTTATTGTTAATTTCGTTTATATTTTTATTTTTATTTTTTTTTATTTAGCCACGTACAAGCTGCGAATATCCAGCTACGCATTTTCTATTAATTTAGGATAAAATACATGTAGTAGGTAACTGCTAATATATGCGTGACACGAGACCATGATAGCGCTTTACAATTTCGTATTTGCATTGGGCATATTTGTTAAAGGAAACGAAATTCCCATGATTTTCACATTGATTATGCTTGCTTTGAAAAGAAATTACATATCTTAGGTTAATTTACTTTGGTACTCTTTTATTATGGATCGGAACATGACCATGCGTGCGAGTTCATATATTTCAAAGACTGTCGGAAAAACAGAGAGATAACCATACCTATTATCGATTGGTTTCTTTTAAGTATTTCTCCACAAGGTATGATACGAACGAGACCCTATGGGAAACGATTGAGAACATTCCCGATGAAGCGAATCCAAGGATGAGCAGAAGGGAGAAGAAGCTCTTGATGTACAAGCATACAGTCTCGCAGGAACAAATATTGAAGTCCAAGATTTATTCGGTATGTACTATGTGCTAGGTAACTTGGATGTTTATATTATGGACTAGAAGACGTAAAATAGCATTGGGAATTTGTCTGGAAATATTTTCTTGAATATGTAACGGTGTAAATCCATTATACTTTTTAACGTCCTCAATCCGATTTCACATTGCAGCCTTCTCGCATTCAAATCAGTCATTTATGGGGCACAAAATGCAGTAACTGCACAAGGTGACAATTTTACCAATCCAATGCTCCTCGCAAGGCCAACTCGAGTGGGGATTCACCGTATTAATGTATGGACCAAATTAGAACAAATCGCTAGAACGATATAACTAAGACTGCAATTACCAACGCATTTTTTTCATAAATAAAATCCAATTTTTCTTATGAAATATTTCATTCTCTTCTCCAGATATTGTTTCAATTCAGACCAAACGTTTCACGCGATCTGAATGAATATTTTTAACGTTATTTATCATTTAATTTATAATTGTTATGAAATGCCAACTGTCTATGTGTCTAACCTGTACGGCAGTTGACTTACTCTTTGTCAGACGATCCTTTCTCAAATGGTTCAATGACATAATAGATCTCATATTTCCTGAGATAACATTTGCTAAAGGCTCTTTAAAATTTCACATAAACGCCGATTTACTGACTTCTGGTGGTAGACAGGTGGAATTTCGAAATTCGTCAATTTTTAATGGCAAATACATATTTTGTGTTCTAACTTTATTCGACTGTTTGGACAACTTATGATAGGAGGAAAGCTTTCATTTGTCTAGATGATTGTATATGTTTTTGGACATATTTTCAGGAATCCTGCAACCTAAGAGTCGAGATCGAGGCTGCGCTTCAAAATAGAATTGCAGAGGGTATTTCCAATTTAAGACTCGTTGCGGGGTACAAATGGTGAGATTTCCTTCACTTTTGTTCAAAATCCTATTACAATGTGTAGTTAATGAACGAACAATTTCAGTAAAGGTGTCGAAAATTCTAACAACTTTGTCTAATAAAGGCTTTACTGTGTGCTCTGTTAAGGTTTCTTTAAACTGAACATGTTGCAATTATCTGATTAGCAAGAAAAGTAACTCCGTAAATACAAAGACCAAGGTATTATTGTAAAGAAATGGTGCGATAAAACCGCTAATTCTTTCTTTCCTTCCCGCCTGTAAATATTTATCAGGCTCATCTGGGAGCGAGATGAGCCCTGAACGAACTGAGCAAAATAGCGTCTGCACACCGTACAAGTTATGAACAAGGAAAATTGCATCGTCTTTATTTGTAAACAGACTAATATTTTCTGGTTACAAATATTGCCTAATGGCAAGAATAATAATACTTTCGACGAGATAATATATTACAGAACTGCACAATGCAGAGTAATACCGATGCACTATCTCGGTTGCATTAAGTCGATGACAGTATATAGTGTATTAATTCTCAATTTCAGTCCTGAAATCGACGTTGCGGAAATATGTGCAAGGACGTATGCTGTGACATCCAAAAAATATTCGTACGTCGATACCAACATGCAGGTGAGAATTAGGACAACATCGTTGTTACTTTCAACCATTATTGTTATTATTATTATTACTATTATTAATTCGTTCGTTCAGTCATTTATTCATTATTTCATTCATTCTTTCATTCGTAGCACTTTATGTGCAGGGCATTGCTTGTTAGTTATGGTAAGTCCACCACGGAGGGTGAGTGTACATGGCTTTCAGCCTGGTACCCAAACCTGCTGGCGAACATATTTTATTAAATTTGTTTCATTTCTTGCTTTGGACATATGTGTCTCTTCCATTTGAAAAGCTAATGTTGTTGTTGTCGTCGTCGTTGTTGTTATTATTATTTTGAAAGCTCTGTTTGCAGTGGCAGTCAGGAAATGATGACTGTTTCAAGAGTGTTTTCTATAAAACGTTTGCTGTCAATAGCTTTTGTTATTCTTCCTAGTCCAATTATGTGACTGGCGCAAACTAGGAAATTGCGTCCCAAATACATTGCAGGTCAATTATGAATTGTGAGAAAGCCCACTACGCCATGGCCAAAAGTAATCGAAAATGACTTTGTCAAAACAATCGGATGACAGTGAGTATTACCCAATAACAGCGACTGATTACTCATTTCACAAAGTTCATCTTGAATGGATACACTGCTAGAAAGCACGCCAACAAAATGTAATTTGTGTAAGATGCATGAAGATGAAACAATATTCATTTGTTTAGGTTATTTTGTAAACAACCTCACCCAATCACAAGATATCATGTATCGATCTCCGAAACTTGTGAAGAACTTTTATTTACGTAACAATATTTCCAGGATCTCAACTCCAACTACGGATTTCTTCCGGAGGTCATAAGAACAAAAGTCGAGTCAAGTAAATTTGTAAAGTTGACCGATGAAGCCAAGAAAAGACCCAGACCCAGTAAGGAAATTAACTATTGATTTCTTTTCTTTCTATACTACTACTACTACTATTACTAATGATAAGAAGAAGAACAAGAAGTGTGTGTGTGTGTGTGTGTGTGTGTGTGTGTGTGTGTGTGTGTGTGATTTGCATTATTAACTTAACTTAAAAAAATTTCCTGTCATATCACTACGATGTCTGCAGTGTGGCAGTTTATAGTGATGTCAAGCATTGGGGTATCATGTGGTTTTTAAAAGTCTTTGGTATGACTCGGTTGGGTTTCGAACCCGCGACCTGTCGCATCCGAGGAGGACACACTAACCACTTGGTCCACCGGAGCAGTAAAAAGAAGAAGAAGAAGAATTAGAGCAACAACTACAATAATAATAATGAGGAGGAGGAGGGTGAAAAATAACAACAGCAAGATTAATGAAGACCATGATGATTATCATGATGATAAATTTAGATCTGTCGGTCGATATGTGTGCAAGTACTTACCATGTTAGAAAGTACGTAAGAATGTATGGAAGTCTAGACGTATGAATGTATGGATGTCTAGACGTATGAATGTATGGATGTCTAGACGTATGAATGTATGGATGCATAGACGTATGAATGTATTAATGTCTAGACGTATGAATGTATGGATGCATAGACGTATGAATGTATGGATGCATAGACGTATGAATGTATGGATGCATAGACGTATGAATGTATGGATGTCTAGACGTATGAATGTATGGATGCATAGACGTATGAATGTATAGATGCCCAGATGGATGAATATATGGAATGGGTACAATTTGTCTCTCATCAGATTTTATCAGCAAGTTTTGCTTCCAGTCCTTATAATAAAAAAAAAATCCATAATAAGAGACGTGCGCAAATACAAACATTTCCTCCATTATTTGTACAATGCAATGTAATACAATCGCATAATGTGCATCGTAAGCGTGATAAATTTCTCTTTCAGGGAGGGTTGTTCTTCCAAAGAAAGTCTATGTGACCTACTGGGGACAAATCCTTGACCCAAAGGAGAGAGGAAAATTTACATTTGGTAAGCGAAACTTTTACAATCAGCTAACTTATTCAAAAGAAATGAAAATCAATGTACTGAAAGTACTGACTTATGCATACTTATTTTAGGGCAGACATAACATAGAAAGCTGGGTTGGGGTGGGGTGAACTGGATACTTACTTTAAGGCAGACATAATATAGAAAGCTGGGTTGGGGTGGGGTGAACTGGATACTTAATTTAGGCCAGACTTAATATAGAAAGCTGGTTCGGGGGTGAGGTGAACTGGGT
Source organism: Megalonaias nervosa (assembly GCA_016617855.1). Lineage (NCBI taxonomy): Eukaryota > Metazoa > Mollusca > Bivalvia > Unionida > Unionidae > Megalonaias > Megalonaias nervosa. The sequence goes on from JAECUM010010018.1 coordinate 20,148, forward strand.
TTATATGATGTAATTGTAATTGTTATCCCATTTGGTGTGTAAAGATTTTGTTGAGTATCAAAATTATCAAAGATTTTCTTGCATTTTCTTCATTTTGGTTGATTTTTAACGTACGTCATTGTTCTACAGCAAAAATAAATTGTTTTAGCCTTTTTGGACAAGCAAAACTTACTTTCCAATAGTCATAGACAAATGATATAGTCTCTTTTTTGCTTCATTGTTCTTTTTCTTTCTTCTCTCAACTTAAATGTATTATTTTATTAAAGGAAGTAAAACGATGATAAGCCACATTTAAGCATATCACATGATGATAACACAATTTGAAACTTTTATAATTGAGACTGATAGTAGAGCATCTGACAGTCACCATTCAAACTTTATAATTTTTATAAGTGATAACGGCATGACTTAACATTCACATTTTGCAAACTTTTGGAAAAATTGAAAATCGAAAAAGAATTAGACCTAAAACAATGTAGTGGAAAACCAGCTGATTCTAACACCATATATTCAATTTGAAAATGTCATAGTTATAATATTTCATTCTAAGATCTTTCTGACTTTTGTTGTATAATATTTTTTATCTAATTTTTTAAAAAAAAAAAAATTTCTTTTATTAGAGAGACCAGTCAAGCAGAAGATCATTTCAACAGATGCTGGTAAAGGATTTGGTTGGACAAGGCGCTCCATTTTTTCCAGCAAGGAATGGGTTATTTACTATTTGGAACGAGCTCCAAATCCTGATTTATTATAAATGAAAGCACATTCCGTATTGCTTGTGGAAGCAATAAGATTTTCTAATTTTTTCTACGAGTTATTTCCACCAAGTCAACGTTGATGAAAGATTCCTCCAGTCTCACTCTATATGATGACATTTGAAGTATTTATTCATCTTCTATCAGTTGCTTAAATCCACATATAAATATATTTCCTCAGTCGACATATTTAAACCTTTTGTTTTCTTTGCTCTGTCTCTAAATCACTTCAGAAATTTCCTGTAAGCCTTGTTGTAGTACGAGATCTTTCTCTTTGTTATGTTTCAAAACTCACGATCATTAAATTTGAGAATTCATTCGTCTTTCTTCTGTCTCTGAGGGGTGAGGGCTGGTGAATCTTTACCCAAATGTATTTATATTTATAATGTTGATTGGTTTATATCAATGACAGTTCACAGATTTGTAAAGATGGAACAATATCTAAATGAGACTTTAATAACGTCCAACATGCTGCCATGGTCTCCATTATGCACAAGCCACGTGTCGATCCTGATCAAGTAACATTAATCTATCAATAAATCAGAACCTATTCACCTACATACTGGTAACCTACTCATAATTTTAGTTTCTGCAAATCTCTTCACTGACCTTATGATAGGTTTTACCTTATTTACACAGATGTATATTTAAATTATATAAATAAATGAAACACCACCTACAACCCACCGTAAAATTATCCCAACCACGTGAATGCAGAAATGAGAAAAAGAAAAAGCATCAACATGCATTCGTTATAATAAACGAAACAAATGTGGAAAGGCAAATTCTTTGAAAAGAGATTTGTGGAAGTTGGTAGCTCAAGCTCGTCTCTTGGTGTCTCAAATGCGTCTACGCATTGATGTATCCACCCTGCATCTGACATGAAAATATAAAAAATATTGTAGCACCAAACTTTAACATCATTGATACCGATACCGCCAGCCGAAAAAGTGATACCTGCGTATGACAATGCCAAAGAGGGTTCGACATAAAACTATATACCGTGGTAATGACCTCTATTCAATAAGAGTACCATAATAAAAGAGCAGAAATATACTTAGGAAGATATGGATGCAATCTGACAATAGTTTTAATGTAAATTAGGAACGGGTACTTCCGTGGTAAGTCAAAATGAAACTGAGAGAAAATATCATAAGTTACATTCGAGGCACTTTTTTGGGCCACTGATTGTACACATGCTTCTGTTGGACAATGCGTTATATAATCTCGAATCAAGGGCAACAACAAATAATTCCCCCTAATCACCTAATGACCACACGTCACCAAACACTTGCATGTTTTTTTTGTTTGTTTGAAAATTGGAAAAATCGTGGGGAAAAGAGCTTTATTACGTTTTTAGTGACATAAACAAACTGCAAGCACATTCCCCACTGAATATAAACATGCTTTAACTGTCTCCATGGATTTTCTCAAACTGATTTTGTGGACGTGACACATATTTTCATGAATGTTCAGGTGACTGTGATCACCTTTCAAGGTTAGATTATGAATAATGTCTGTCTGCTTCCAGGAACGAGACCGTGTAGAGGTGTGATAAAGGGCATTGTCATCTTTAAAATGAACTGAGAATGGTTTTTGAACAAATGAACATTCTGAGTTTGGACGCACCTCATGATATCCATATTTCTCTCGAATTTGACAGAAGCAACCAGTGCATGGCATGTGATGCAGCACTTACCATCATGTAATTTCCAAGTCCAAGGCACTCTGTTTGATTGGCGTTTTTGCTGGTTCTCCAAATATAAAGACGGTTTTTACTTGTTATGACAAGACGGGTTTCATCGGAATCAATTACTTTCTCCAGCTTGTTCAACGGTGAGAATACTTCTTTCCTTGCAGCACTTTAAAAGACTTTCTTTTTAAAAAGATTCGGTGAAGATTTTCCAATCTCAGTAGTGTTTTAAATCATAATCATGTATCCTGTGTTAAACTGTCCTCCGATTCATATGGATTGCATTTATTTATAATGTCTCTCATATTCAATCTCTATCTGCCTCTCTTTTCCCGATTTCCTTGGCATTCAAAGTTCACGTGCAAGTTTATGGTCGGCATATTAATATGGAAAATTTTTCTAAGTTTACTCTGCCTTTCATCTTTCCTAAAATATGATACAACAAGCTGATATTCAAATGACATTACATGTTAAATGCTGTTCGTGGCTACAATGGAATAAATCAGATTTTTGAGAGCAAACAATTCCATTTTATCGGTACATCAAGGAATATACCCAAAAGTTTGTCTCAACACCAAGTTTTAGGTTCTAAGTCAACGATTTAATACCGATTGATTGGTAAATTACATTCATGACGTTGGCAATAGTTGCGTCATTTTTTGGGACTCATCAATTCCGACATGTGGAGCAATGGTCAATATTCTATTTTAAATATTTACGTCAACTTATGAAGCGACATCTCACTAAAATAGTAAATATGGTGATGGAATGAAGCAATTATGTGTGTTATGACTTCCTTTGTGTCGAATGGTGCGATCCTGAAAGTTTTCTTTCATAAATGTATAAAATATCGCTATTAAATAATGGATTATCAAAAGAAATCATCAAGGTTCTTATTTTTGTCCAATTCGCCGATGAGTCTTGTACGATCATAGAATCACGCAACGTACTGTTACACGCAAGGAGTCTCACTACCGAGAGAATCAAACACCTGAGTGAAACTGGCTTGAGGCCCATTGATTTCCTCTACTTCCATTGTCAACATAAGGCTTCTTAAACGGATGAATACCGCCCATAATTTTCTCTAATCACCTGATGACCACACACCACCAATCGATTGCAGGGATTTGTTTTGTTTCACGTTTGTATGACTTCAAACGAAAGCTTTTTGAAGTCGAGTATTAGTAATTCACACCATGCAACACAAAATACACCCAAACACTCAATATAAAGAAATAGTCCCATATCCAATTACTAAACATGTATAGCTTAAACAACCAGAGAATCCCATATGTTAAGAAATTAGGGAGGGTCCATTTTACGAAACTAATTCATGCTGGGATAAATTCTCGTAATAACTGTGCGCCATCTACTCTTAAAAAATGGATAATTTCTTGGATTGAAAAATACCTTTCAAAAACCAACTCGTCTTAATCAACAAATAATCACTAAAAGCTAACAAAGTTATTATTACGCATACCTACATTATGTATATCATTCATAATTTTAGTTCGTAAGGGTTATTTAGTTAATAGTATTTGAAATACTAGATTTCTTATCAATAGTAGGGTCGCACTGTAAGACGAGTCGTGTTATTAGTTGCGTCGACTCATTCATCAAATTCCAAGATTCAGATGCACTATAAATAAGTAAACATCACGTGACTTAACTCCAGGATATGAGTTCTCAAAGGCCAAGATAACCAAATTTGTGATTAGTCAGTATTAGAACAACTGATGGTTACTAATACAGTGATTTTGAAATACCAAGATGATTCATTCAAGCCTCGTTTTGTACTCTATCAATGCGTATTGGTATTCTATATAATAGAATTATTTCGTAGAATTAGGCATTCTTAGTAGTACTATCAGTTTTTGACGAGTTATATTGTAAGGAATGATTCATTTAATTTAATCATTCGTTGAAATTACAGTGCTCTAACATTCATTTAAAGACTAGTTTGATATATCATAGCTGTATGGAATAACATAATTCATTTAAATACTATTTGGATTTATAGATGTCACAGGATTACTATGAATTCATTTAACAACATTTTGGGATTATAACACAGTAATTCTTCTGTATTGTTGATACCTCATCACAATACAGACTATCAAAATGGGATACCGTTGGAACTCATTCGGATTACTCGATACTTTTTGGAACTTATAGTATATTTAGGACTTTAGGAATTAATTCTCCATAATGTAAGTTATTTTAAAATCTTTCACTTTATATCTTAGGCAAAATAAATAATATTTTCAATTTACAAAACTTCTTGGTTCTGCTCGTTCTTGTCACTTATTTGAAGACCCCAGAGTCGCGACAGCTATAAACCGACACATAAATACAATCAGCACATAACTAGAATTATTGCAGTACTTTTACCGGCTTGATTCATTGGCATTTATTCTCCTTTTGCGAGCTATTTTTATGTTTAGATCATATCAGATCATTTGAAGAATAAAGAATATTGTTTATCTTTAACCTTGCAGTAAATCGCAATACTGTTTAAAGCAGTGGTTCCTATCCTTTAATGGCGGCGACCCTAAAATATATTTTTCCTGAAGGTCACGACCCCGTTTCCACATTTTTATAAGTTTTACCACCCTCCCCCAAAAAACTGGCGACCCTCCAGAACGTCCTCATGAGTCTAATTTGGGTCTCGATCTGGGGATTGATTTAAAGATTACTAGTCAATACGGTGGTGCTGGCGATGGAACATTCTGCTGCTCACCCGCAAAGGAGTATACCCCAAGAAGTAAATGATCGAATGGGAAAAGTGTACTGAAACTCACTTGTCACCCATTGAGGCATTTCATTCGTTGTTGTCTCGCGAAGGTATTTCCGTGAACGACCACACACATGCGAACAATGTCTGGTTCGCCGTTGGTTGTAAAACCCTTGGCGGTTATCACGATCTGTATCTACGTACGAATGTGTTACTGTTCGAAGATGTCTTTAAGGCGTTTTGTGCTACAGCCACAGGTATGTACAAGTTCGACCTCCCTGCGCTCTATTTTTCATCAGCGGGAATGGCTTTGGACGCATTGTTCACCCCCCGATCACTGGCGGAAAGACCCGAACGTGCTCCGATGTCTCAGGACGTTTTAAGAGCCAATTAAACGCTTTTGGGAAGGGCGCGTTTGTGTTTTTTTTTTTGTTTTGTTTTTCAGGCGATAAGAGATCGCAGCCAAATCAAAATAATTCCACATTAAAGAAATAAATAAAACTAACCAGTGGTTTTTTTTGTTTTTTTTTGTATAAAGTTTACTTGGAGGATTTTGATTAAGCTATTTGTATTAATTCGTTGCACAAATGATAGGTTTGGCACTCAAACAACACTCCCCCAACTGATCTTTTATTGTGTTCATTTCCAACAGTACTTGGCTATTTTTGATATTCTGCTCTGACAAAGTGGTTCACACAAAAAATAAGTGGCTTATGCAATCACGAAGCAAGCCAATCCATTTTCATTATATTTAAAGGAAATGTAAGCCAAATCAAGATTTAGTTTATTTTTGAATTTAAAAACTCAAATCTCGAACTGATTAGGATAATGCCCTCAATCGTAATAAAAACTGGGGTGTAATAATACGAAATTACAGAAAAAAGTTCGATGAAATAATAAAGCACATGCGGAAAATATTCACTGAATGTTCAGCTCTGGAGCCCTGTAGAGTATGCTCAATCCGGTGTCGCCGGATGCTTGATAGAAAATGACGCACATGCGTAAGAGCAGTCCAAGTGGCAGTTAACTATGTTAAGCCTTAAGGGCATATAACGTAGACTGTTCAGTATAAAAGTATACGTTGTTAACGCCTGAGAGCCTAAACTGTGTTAACAAATTTAGCCTTGAAGGCTTTAACAATGTAGAGATCGGGTGCACCCGATGAGCATCTGCTTGCTGAACGTGATATATTGTTGCAGGATTTCACTGGCGAGCAACAACTACACTCGAGCTAATAATCCGCTTGTGGACAGAGAGGACCACGCTGTCTCAAACAGTCACATTATGTATCTAAACTTAAAACCGGTATGAATGGGCGATGATGCAGCCCGTGCCGGATTGTGGGTTTGGATAGATTGATTCCAAGCACATTTAAGTGGAAAAATGCAAACGAAAATATAATAAAAACTGATAATGGGTACCTTCTGAAGTTGACCTGGTGTATCAAGACGAGCTTCACCTCGGCCGCAACGATGATCCACTAGCACTGGAAGAGCTGGCGGTTCACCGCGAGTGACTATTCCCGTATCAGTGTGAAACAGTGAACGATTCTGGACGCAAATTTACACAATACACCAAACTGGTGCCAAACATGAGAACTAAGAGAAATTCTATGTAGTACACGTATGGACTTTCCAGCTGTATCTCCAATTGGGTACATGTATATGCAAGTTCGGCCGTAGAGAGCGATTACGGGCTCTGGGGTAAGAGACACCCGGGCCTCTCCTAATTCTTGTTCAAACAAATTTTGTCTTTTATAAAATTAAAAAGTGTTGTTCAGCCCCCCCACCGTCGGCCCTGTATGCATGCAAAGTCCACTGGATGCAACAGTTTTCCCACAATGCATGGATGCCGCCCGACCTACAAATGAATACGGACCTGAGTACCGCGGCAAAGAATGAATTTGAAAAAGATTTCTTTAAATTCAAGAGCAACACTGTGTTTGGGAAAGCCATGAAGAACATACGCCAAAGCATCTGCGAAGACCTTGTCCGTGATAATGAACAAGACAAGCTTCGAAGACTCATTGCAGACCCAGCTTTTGAGTCCTTGAACATCTTTGCTGGCGGGCACATTGCCTTACACAGTAAACAAAAATTGAAACTAAAGCTAATAAAGTCTATTTACGTCAGCATGTCGGTGTTGAGGTTGTCTAAACTACTCCAAACACCTGTCTTATTATCATTTCAAACCGCAGTATGGTGACAACATCAAGATGAGGTACACGGATACAGACTCGTTAATGCAAGCGTTTATCTCAAAATAAAACTTGGCGGTAGTTCAGTGTCCACGGGAACGACTTGCAATCCCTCTCGCACAAATGCTCCGATTGGTCGCTTTGCTGCTTGTTCATCTGCAGCTGCAAATGGTAACATAATGGCCGCCTTTGAGTACCAATCCGGTCTGAGATTGTAAATATACCAATGGTCCACACCAGATCAGAAGCACGACGTTGCCTGCCTTCGAACTATTCCAGTGCGTACAAAATTAACAAGAGAAAAGAGTGAAGCCAACAAGCTTTGTATATTTTAAGAAAATAATTTATTTCTCTAGAAAATAATGTAAAAAATAGAAAATAGGACTTACGGTTTGTGAATATAATCCAAAATTTAATCCTAAGATTGAAAAAATATAAGTCCTATCACTAAACAGTTCTAATTGAATCCGGGTTCGAATCTCGATGAAATTCCAATATCGAGGCGATGACGTCAGATGATGTCTGTACTGATGGTAACAGATCCTCGATTGAATCACAGTTTATGTTTCCGTATAAAATTCCAGAATACATTTCCACTGAATTTCTTTGTCACAGAACTTTTTATAAAAAAGTACACTTGTTTAGTTTTCTAGAGAATAAATTATTAAATTCCAAAAAATAGAAAAACTTCAGAACAAGCCGGCATCAACGATATAAAACACCTCGTACCTTCAAGGTGTTAAGAATACGACTGGCTAGAAAGCTCTCGGAATGAGTATTTAACCCAACTAAAACGTCATTTCATTCCTGCGTGATGGGTCACGTGGTCTCTTACCATTTGAACAGCGCAATAAAAAGAATGAAAAATTAGCACGTAGGCAAGAACAGCCCTATCTAATAACCAAATTCTCACACTGAAAATATAGAAGAAAGAAAGACTGTTTACAGTTGAGCTAACATGCGGGCTGAAATGACCTTGACAATAGCCAATTGTCTTCACCCGATGTTTACAAAATCTATGAACCAGAGTGAGCTAAAAATAGTGCTGAAGAAATATTTTTACGTTCTAAACAAACTGAATTTACTGGAAAAAATATTGAATCCCGTGAAAATAATCATTACAATAAACTGTAATGAAACAAAAATAAAATAAAAGAAGAATTTAAAACTAACACACAAGTAATTAAATTACATATACGTAACAATACAGATACCAAACAAATGGTTTCGGAGTTGGTATAAAGGCAGTGGTTGTGAAATCATTTTGTGGAAAACTGCCACAATCATCTGCCAAATTGCCTCAGCATGTGTTAATCCAATTGTGCAAATGGTTTAATTTGTCAGCGCTTCTATGTCGGATGAAAGTCATGTTACTCATTCGCGAGATCTAGCTTCACGATTCATCAGTAATTTTTGCGGGCACTGATTTCCAAATAACTATTCCACAAGTACACGGTTAAATCGTTCCATAATGGCCTGGTTGCGATGCATATTAAAATGTCCAACACGAACCGGCATCTTGTATTTTGTTAACAATGCAGATGGGGTGTAAAATATTCTTTACCCAGATTCACTCACAACAGCCGTGGCCATGTTAGCAGTGGCCATGCATAAATAAGTTAAAGCGCATGTGCTGAATCTTAGACGTAGATGATTCTGCTTCTGTATAGCTGGTGGCAACATTTACAATGGTTAACGCGTATTTGTATGTGTGCCATCGTACCCCATCATGTAGGAGAAACAGAAGATTATCCTGATGAACTTCGTTGGGTGTCCTCACATTAGACCATCCACTATAAATTTTCCTTCTTGCGGGTAGGTTAAGTTGTTTAGCCAACCATGGTTTGGCAGCAACGTGGGTGACTTGTACCACGCTCGTTAACTTTTCAACAGCAACTTCGCCCGTCCAATAACCGAGCGAACTGTATTAAATTGCAACTAGGTTTAGGTTTATTATATTAATGTGCTTTGTCTCCAATGAATGAACTTTGCCCATTAGTTTGAATCTTAGTCTTCTTGCATCCTTTGATGACCAATCTGGCTATTCTTTCCCCGAGTGTAGGATTGATCGTGTTCAAGTCATAGTTGAGATTTATATCTGCATGAATATCGTTTGATGCTTTATAAGCAGATCATGTCGGTAACATACAGCATCGACGCGTTTAATAAGTTCTTCTCCATGTTACGGTCCATTGTTAGAATTGAATCTTATACCCACCCATGTTCCAGGCCCTCAGTGATTGTATCAGGGGACATGTTTTTCCCCAGGGTATTTGATCCACTGTGTTTTTGGTAGCTTCCTTAATGCAGCAGTAACATCGCTGCAGGCATTGTGTAAACCCGCATTTGCAACCATGGCCAGAGGTTCCCACAAATGTAAACTTTTTCGCTCCACATCGAACACAAATTCCAACGACCGAAGTTCAACCATCATGCGCTTGGACCCACGTTAGAATTACAGTAAGGGTTTTCAAGCGGCATCGCACGCATGCCTGTGTGATACAATAATTATTTAACATGGCATAATGAACAAGACAATTCACCATCACTGACTTCTCTACTCAGACAAAGCCCAAACCACCTAAACATGGTGACATGCTTCGAAACTCAATTTGCGCATTGATTTACTGTTGTTGAATCATATTAAGATATGGTTAACGTGGGATTGCATGTACATGATTGTTCGGTCAACCATGTTATGAAAAGATTTTAGGGAAGAGCTTCAGTCGTCAAAGACGTCATCATCATCCACCATTCATTTCTTTTCCACAATTGATGAAACTCCTACCATTCATGATCTCGACCGGAGCGTGAATAATCTCGTCGTGTAAGATGTGATGCTTGAATATCAAGGCAACCACGCGATAATATTTTCCCCATGTCGACACAAAAACACAGATCTGTATAACGCAATTAGATGTACACATGCCTAAAGTGATCCGGATGAACTGTAACATGTTAATGACATTTTCGTGGCACAGATGCACATGGCCGTGCAAACATTCATTGGACCTGGTGTGCGCTGACCACTTGTGGGATAAGTTTAGAAATATGTTGCGGAGGTCACCCAGGACCCGTCAATACCAGTCAATGCTGAGAAAAGATCCTAAAAATTTTAATGAACAGATTCATCATTGATTCTTTGAAAATCTATTAAGTGCCACTTTTAAAATACCTGCAGAATCGAAACAGTGTGTTAAAAAAAAATCGAATGTGAGATGTGTGTACCAAGTGGGTATACAAGGAAATTACTGGGTTTGAACAAGCCTTGGTTCCGATGTTTGATTTTAATGACAGAATACGTAAAACAGTTGAAGATGGAGACGTTAACAAAAGCAGCACAATGTTTGTATAGTTTATTCAAGAGTTAGGGAATGACTGGAAATGAACTCATGCACGTTGACCATCACTCGAACCTCAACTCAGACCATCATACGAAACTTCCACATCTGTTGAAATGGAAATATTTACATCCACAGGCAAAACTTTACCCGTAGCCAACACTTGCATCCACATGGAAAGAACAAAGTGCACATATGCAGCAACAAGAAAATGCCGAATTTCTAAGAGAACAAGAAATGAACAGTGTTAAGACTCTATGGTTTTAAACTAAGTAACAGAAAAAACAAAACCAAAAAGTTAGTAAAATTCAACAACTGGTTTATAAACCCAAAGAATACAAAGTGACAATTTAAAAGGAACATATAATAAAAGTTCGACTACAAGTCCAAAAGTACAGAGTGTTCCAAATGAATTCCAGTACTGAATGTGCTCATGTGTCAATAATCTTGGATGAGCTGATGTGCCAACAGTCTTGATGTATCACAATGATATAATCCAAAATGTCTTGAATGAATTCACAATAACCACAAAATAGTGATTTACTGGACTTGGATGAGCTACACTGAGTAGTTTGATTATTTAATTTTAATATCATTCATTTGAACTACAGTTGTAACAAAGACATTAATAACTCTAAGAATTTATCATGAAACATTGGATTTAAAAACTGATTTTTCTGTGTTGTTGGTACATAAGGACATCAGAGTTTACAACATCTCGTGGTATATCATTGATACAGCGTACATACTATATATATATATATATATATATAAGATGTAAGATATAGAAAGTCTACAAGATATATAATAAAGTCTACAAGATATCTAATAAAGTCTACAAGATATCTACAAGATATAGAAAGTCTACAAGATATTATAAAGTCTACATGATATCTAATAAAGTCTACAAGATATAGAAAGTCTACAAGATATAGAAAGTCTACAGGATATTTTGGAAAGACTACATCTCTAATAAAGTCTAAAAGATGTGATAAAATTTGCGAGATAGCTGATATTTAAGATATCTTTCACGATGAACAATTTCATCTTCTAAGCTGAATCCTATAAAGTTTATAAAATATATTATGTTCTTATCTAGGTTTCGAATCAATACCTATTTAGATTGTCACATACTTAATTTTCAACAGCCAAAGCAAACTTGATTGGCCAGTGAAAACAAAACAACGCGTTATTCTTACATTATTGCTATCGCCGTAATTTAAACACATCCTAAAAAGGAAAAATACTATTCAGTAGATCTTTCTAAACTCCATTGCCGAGAGTAGTTTCAAAAGTGGAAACTTGAAATTGAGACCTAAACAATGTACACACGATATAATATTCAAGCTTTTGAATGAATAAATGTTATCATTTTGAAGAAATCAATATTGCCCTTGTGTTATAGTCGTGCTTGAGGACGTCCTGTAACTTCCTGAAAATGTCAACGTCGGATGGATGGAAACATTTGAGTTCGTGGAAAATTAGACAACGACGGACAGAAATAGCATAACTTACAACCTTGTATGTGTTAACCTGAATCAATATATGTCGAGCCTCCGCCAAAAGCTGTATATTTGTATTTATGGTATGCAGGATTTGTTCAGAACCAATACTGAATGATTGATTAATTGATATTTCGAATTTTTCGAGCTCGATAAATAAATAAATCTAAATCTTTTTTAAGTAGCATTTATCGCGGTTCAAATGATAATACAGTTCACAATAACTTTTGCAATCTATAATAAACAATATTTTTCTTCGAAGTCATTCTGTATTCATATCTCTTTAAACTCACCTTAATCGACTACAAGAACAGACATAAAGACTTAATAATGTTTACTTCCTTAATTGTTGTCAGCATGTGTTTGTTTTGTAATTTCATGGTATTTGTTTTTGTAATATTGTCGTTGTAAATATTTTTATGTGTTATCTAACATTGTAACGCTCTTAGAGTTTGTAAATATTAGGCGCTGTACTAAGTCCATATTATTATTATTATTATTATTATTGTTATTAATATTATTATCTGCCACGTATTATTCAAATAGTTCACCTTATTTCAGTTCATGCTTAAATGAATATCTAACAAACATCAACATGTATTAACTTTTTTGTGCCAACAAGTCAATACTTTCAAGAATTATTATCAATTATCGATAAGTTGCATTGTAGTTTAACACATTTCGATGGGGAGGGGGAAAGACCGTTTAAAATACGGAGCGGCACACTCTTCCTCAGCTACATGTAGGTACAAATAACAGTCAATGACGTTTTCAACTGTCTTATTATGAGATAGTACGTCACGTGTATTTGACGTCATTACTTGACAACAGTACCAATTCCTTTGTAAAGCTTTCACGTGCTGCGTGTCTTCCCGAGATGATTGATCTTGATTTAGATTTTGTCTACATTCCACGTATCTGGGAAACCAATGGAGAATCGGAGATGCAAGTCTTTCTTTATTTTTTTCTTTCCATGAGAATTTTGCTTCTCATTCATACACTTGCTTGATAATAGTCACTGCCCGATTGAAATTTGACTCCGTGGTTTACGGATACGTCTAGCTCGAATTTCGGTTCAGTCACGTATGCATTAAATGTGACACAACATTGAATCTGGAAAGAACGATCGCGTTTTGTGTATTTTGTGTTTATGTTGTCAGGTCTTCTTATAATCCGTGTAAAGCCGTGCAAGATATTTTTGACTACGTTCACGAGCAATATCATGAAGTGGTTCCATTGATTCCTACTTGCTGTATTTGAATTTAGTAATGCGGAAATTGTACCAAATAGACTGAAGGAAATGCATCACATCAGTGATATCGCATTTTTTGGGGAATTTTGCCTTTAAATGAATATTGAATTTTGAATGTTTTAAGCGTTTGCAAGATATGTAGCAATTTTATTTACTTTACAGCTTTCGAAGGATCCATATGTTTCTCAAATTGGCGTCCATGCTCGTCTACTTTAGACCAGCACATGAAGGGCCAACATTTACTTACACACGCCAGAGAGTCCTCTATCAACTGATGAAACTCAAACCTTGTGTGGGTAAGGAAATAAATATTTATCAGCCAACCCTTTCTAATGCTTACTAAAAGCGGTAATAGTTGCTCTTTACAATAAACAACAATTCTTTTTCTTTCCTTTTTGAATTCCTTGATTCTTTGGTTTAGAGCTAATTTCAAAACTGAAAGGAAATCAGGAAAGCATTTCTCCCTGCAGATGTTTCATCACCTACTTAAAATATAATCACAAAATAATGGCCTACTTAGTTGTAAAATTGTATTTTGAAAAAGCCTACTGTAAATACTTGTATTTCTTTCTTTCGATTCCCACGACGATATATTAAGGTATATCTAGTAATTCATCAAAAATAAAGTTTCTCCCGAACATTGCATTGCTTGCATTTGAAATATTAAAGAAAATTAATGTTTCATTACAGTTATAATTCCAACTAATTTGTATTCGTCGAACACGAATGCCATACCATAATCTTCTTTACAACGTGCAAATTCCTTGAATTAAACGCAAATCTTAACTTATGACGGACGGACACACCAACAAGGGTAAAACAAAACACCTCATCCTCATTCATGGAAACAAGACCGATGTCAAATTTTAATATGAAACATATATACTGGCCTGTAAGTCAAGTCCAACTGCAAACAATCTAGATTTTGCTCTGCCATCGTACAATGCGCTAGCAGATCATGGTCTATGTTGTTAATAGAGCAGAAATATAGAAGGCGGATTTGGGTTAGTATATACGGTAATCCGTTGGAACCAGTCTAAGATGACTGGTTCTGGGACACTTAAAATTAAGTTGTATTTAACTGATCCAAAACATCTGGTATACGGTCTAGAAATAAAATATTAATTCTAAATATAGCTAAACCAATAAATTTATTCAAACTTGGATTTTGCAATTAGTTGTCTACTTCAGGATGAAAATACCATGCATATTCATTTCTTGTTCCAATGATAAAATTACCACTGCCGTAATACAAGGCGGTTTTGAAATCCGAGTTTAGGTAAACTTTCCTTGACTCTGTACGCTTTGCAAAATCCAGAAAGAAATTTCTCTTGCAGTAAAGAATACAGTTCAAAGATTTCAAAAGCGATAAAATCATGCAAGAAAATATATAGCACATAGATTATAGCACATATATCTTTCACCATTGTTTTGGTGACAGCAGGGTACATTTTTTAATATATTGAAACCTAAATAATCGCTTTAAGAAAGGAACTTTAAGCCTTAATTGACTCCTTGCCTTTTAATAAAGCTGCATATTATTTCGACTTTATTGATAATGAAATATGGGTACAAAGCAGTGAATAAAATCTAGTATTCCATATTTTTGCGTTTCTGTGAAATTACACGCAGCAAATAACTTAAGCAGAAGAATGATATATATTTTATAGTTATTTAACTCATTGAGTAGTCTTTTTGTAACTCTCTGTAAATAATGGTAAAACATATTACTAAGACCTAATTCCTTTTGTGATTTGAATTAATTATAGTTCCTGAGGTCCAGCAACTGCTTGATATAATGCAGGAAGCGGCATTGGCCTACAAAATTGATAAGGCCGAGTTAGAAACTGCAACCCAGGCATCTGAACAGTTGTAAGTGTTGAGAGAGAGAGAGAGAGAGAGAGAGAGAGAGAGAGAGAGAGAGAGGAGAATACCATTGATAAAAGGCAATACCTTTGAATAACGTATGCATATTGAATAGCATATAATATTTATGATCATGTTTTACAACAGTTATCATTTATGAAAGTAACGAGACTGGTGTTAATACGGGAAACGATAGTAACTAATTTAATGTGACTAACGACATGAAAAAGCAGTTATGCAATATTATATAAACAAAAAATAAAAAATAAAAAATAACAACAACAATTACAATAATAATAATTATAATAATAGGAATAGTAGCAGCACCAACAAGTATATTTCACATGTTAAAAATACAGTTTTCCATCACGGGAAATATACACCATGACAATGATCAAAAGCTTCGTTTTTCAAGTTGCCTTGATTGATAATGGTCTGAACCTCGATGCTAACCTTTATTATTGTTGTTGCTGATGATGATGATGACGAGGTTGTCGTTGTTCTGAAAGTAAATAGATCATGTCTGCAAAATGAAAAGGAGTCAGATCGCGTCTAGTTTAATATATTTCGAAAAGTTTATCAACAGCAAAAGCAGGTTTCGCAGCATCGAATATTTTGTATTTTTTTTCAGGTTTCTAAAAGAACAGCTCGAAAACTGGTATTCCAGAAAGGTCGAATTGAAAAGCTACATCAAAGAGCACAAGGCCGCTATAAAGAAAATACTTAAAATGCAGAAGGTAATACTTTTAAAAGTCTTTATTTTGTAAAAAGAAGAATTATAACTCAAAATATTGCACGTACATGTTTGATACCTAATACTTTGTATCGTCATTCTCTGAAAATTATTTTACTTTTGTGTTTTATTGTTAATTTCGTTTATATTTTTATTTTTATTTTTTTTAATTTAGCCACGTACAAGCTGCGAATATCCAGCTACGCATTTTATATCAATTTAGGATAAAATACATGTAGTAGGTAACTGCTAATATATGCGTGACACGAGACCATGATAGCGCTCTACAATTTCGTATTTGCATTGGGCTTATTTGTTAAAGGAAACGAAATTCCCATGATTTTCATATTGATTATGCTTGCTTTGAAACGAAATTACATATCTTAGGTTAATTTACTTTGGTACTCTTTTATTATGGATCGGAACATGACCATGCGTGCGAGTTCATATATTTCAAAGACTGTCGGAAAAACAGAGAGATAACCATACCTATTATCGATTGGTTTCTTTTAAGTATTTCTCCACAAGGTATGATACGAACGAGACCCTATGGGAAACGATTGAGAACATTCCGGATGAAGCGAATCCAAGGATGAGCAGAAGGGAGAAGAAGCTCTTGATGTACAAGCATACAGTCTCGCAGGAACAAATATTGAAGTCCAAGATTTATTCGGTATGTACTTTGTGCTAGGTAACTTGATGTTTATATTATGGACTAGAAGACGTCAAGTAGCAATGGGAATTTGTCTGGAAATATTTTCTTGAATATGTAACGGTGTAAATCCATTATACTTTTTAACGTCCTCAATCCGATTTCACATTGCAGCCTTCTCGCATTCAAATCAGTCATTTATGGGGCACAAAATGCAGTAACTGCACAAGGTGACAATTTTACCAATCCAATGCTCCTCGCAAGGCCAACTCGAGTGGGGGATTCACCGTATTAATGTATGGACCAAATTAGGACAAATCGCTAGAACGATATAACTAAGACTGCAATTACCAACGCATTTTTTTCATAAATAAAATCCAATTTTCCTTATGAAATATTTCATTCTCTTCTCCAGATATTGTTTCAATTCAGACCAAACGTTTCACGCGATCTGAATGAATATTTTTAACGTTATTTATCATTTAATTTATAATTGTTATGAAATGCCAACTGTCTATGTGTCTAACCTGTACGGCAGTTGACTTACTCTTTGTCAGACGATCCTTTCTCAAATGGTTCAATGACATAATAGATCTCATATTTCCTGAGATAACATTTGCTAAAGGCTCTTTAAAATTTCACATAAACGCCGATTTACTGACTTCTGGTGGTAGACAGGTGGAATTTCGAAATTCGTCAATTTTTAATGGCAAATACATATTTTGTGTTTTAACTTTTTTCGACTGTTTGGACAACTTATGATAGGAGGAAAGCTTTCATTTGTCTAGATGATTGTATATGTTTTTGGACATATTTTCAGGAATCCTGCAACCTAAGAGTCGAGATCGAGGCTGCGCTTCAAAATAGAATTGCAGAGGGTATTCCAATTTAAGACTCGTTGCGGGGTACAAATGGTGAGATTTCCTTCACTTTTGTTCAAAATCCTATTACAATGTGTAGTTAGTGAACTCATATTTTCAGTAAAGGTGTCGAAAATTCTAACAACTTTGTCTAATAAAAGGCTTTATTGTGTGCTGGTTTCTTTAAACTGAACATGTTGCAATTATCTGATTAGCAAGAAAAGTAACTGCCGTAAATACAAAGACCAGAGTAATAGTTTAAAGAAATGGTGTACTAAAACAACAGACTCGTTATTTCTTTCATTTCCGCCCTTAATATTTATCAGGCTCATCTGGGAGCGAGATGAGCCCTGAACGAACTGAATAAAATAGCGTCTGCACACCGTACAAGTTATGAACAAGGAAAATTGCATCGTCTTTCTTTGTAAACAGACTAATATTTTCTGGTTACAAATCTTGCCTAATGGCAAGAATAATAATACTTTCGACGAGATAATATATTACAGAACTGCACAATGCAGAGTAATACCGATGCACTATCTCGGTTGCATTAAGTCGATGACAGTATATAGTGTATTAATTCTCAATTTCAGTCCTGAAATCGACGTTGCGGAAATATGTGCAAGGACGTATGCTGTGACATCCAAAAAATATTCGTACGTCGATACCAACATACAGGTGAGAATTAGGACAACATCGTTGTTACTTTCAACCATTATTGTTATTATTATTATTACTATTATTAATTCGTTCGTTCAGTCATTTATTCATTATTTCATTCATTCTTTCATTCGTAGCACTTTATGTGCAGAGCATTGCTTGTTAGTTATGGTAAGTCCACCACGGAGGGTGAGTTTATATGGCTTTCAGCCTGGTACCCAAACCTGCTGGCGAACATATTTTATTAAATTTGTTTCATTTCTTCCGTTGGACATATGTGTTTCTTCCATTTGAAAAGCTAATGTTGTTGTTGTCGTCGTCGTTGTTGTTATTATTATTTTGAAAGCTCTGTTTGCAGTGGCAGGGCAGTCAGGAAATGATGACTGTTTCAAGAGTGGCTTCTGAAAAACGTTTGCTGTCAATAGCTTTTGTTATTCTTCCTAGTCCAATTATGTGACTGGCGCAAACTAGGAAATTGCGACCCAAATACATTGCAGGTCAATTATGAATTGTGAGAAAGCCCACTACGCCATGGCCAAAAGTAATCGAAAATGACTTTGTCAAAACAATCGGATGACAGTGAGTATTACCCAATAACAGCGACTGATTACTCATTTCACAAAGTTCATCTTGAATGGATACGCTGCTAGAAAGCACGCCAACAAAATGTAATTTGTGTAAAATGCATGAAGATGAAATAATATTCATTTGTTCAGGTTATTTTGTAAACAAACCTCACCCAATCACAAGATATCATGTATCGATCTCCGAAACTTGTGAAGAAATTTTATTTACGTAACAATATTTCCAGGATCTCAACTCCAACTACGGATTTCTTCCGGAGGTCATAAGAACAAAAGTCGAGTCAAGTAAATTTCTAAAGTTGACCGATGAAGCCAAGAAAAGACCCAGACCCAGTAAGGAAATTAACTATTGATTTCTTTTCTTTCTATACTACTACTACTAATGATAAGAAGAAGAACAAGAAGTGTGTGTGTGTGTGTGTGTGTGTGTGCGCGTGATTTGCATTATTAACTTAACTTAAAAAATTTTCTGTCATATCACTACGATGTCTGCAGTGTGGCAGTTTATGGTGATGTCAATCATTGGGGTATCATGTGGTTTTTATAAGTCTTTGGTCTGACTCGGTTGGGGTTCGAACCCGCGACCTGTCGCATCCGAGGAGGACGCACTAACCACTTGGTCCACCGGAGCAGGAAGAAGAAGAAGAAGAAGAAGAAGAAGAAGAAGAAGAAGAATTAGAGCAACAACTACAATAATAATAATGAGGAGGAGGAGGAGGGTGAAAAATAACAACAGCAAGATTAATGAAGACGATGATGATTATCATGATGATAAATTTAGATCTGTCGGTCGATATGTGTGCAAGTACTTACCATGTTAGAAAGTACGTAAGAATGTATGGAAGCCTAGACGTATGAATGTATTGATGCCCAGATGGATGAATATATGGAATGGGTACAATTTGTCTCTCATCAGATTTTATCAGCAAGTTTTGCTTCCAGTCCTTATAATAAAAAAAATTCCATAATAAGAGACGTGCGCAAATACAAACATTTCCTCCATTATTTGTACAATGCAATGTGCATCGTAAGCGTGATAAATTACTCTTTCAGGGAGGGTTGTTCTGCCAAAGAAAGTCTATGTGACCTACTGGGGACAAATCCTTGACCCAAAGGAGAGAGGAAAATTTACTTGTGGTAAGAGAAACTTTTACAATAAACTAACTTATTCAAAAGAAATGAAAATCAATGTACTGAAAGTACTGACTTATGCATACTTATTTTAGGGCAGACATAACATAGAAAGCTGGGTTGGGGGTGGGGTGAACTGGATACTTACTTTAAGGCAGACATAATATAGAAAGCTGGGTTGGGGTGGGGTGAACTGGATACTTAATTTAGGCCAGACTTAATATAGAAAGCTGGTTCGGGGGTGAGGTGAACTGGGTTTATATGATGTAATTGTAATTGTTATCCCATTTGGTGTGTAAAGATTTTGTTGAGCATCAAAATTATCAAAGATTTTCTTGCATTTTCTTGTTTTTAGGGGATTTTTAACGTCCGTCATTGTTCTACAGCAAAAATAAATTGTTTTAGCCTTTTTGGATAAGCAAAACTTACTTTCCAAAAGTCATAGACAAATGATATAGTCTCTTTTTTGCTTCATTGTTCTTTTTCTTTCTTCTCTCAATTGAACTGTATTATTTTATTAAAGGAAGTAAAACGATGATAAGCCACATTTAAGTATATCACATGATAACACAGATTTGAAAACTTTTATAATTGAGGCTGATAGTAGAGCATCTGACAGTCACCATTCAAACTTTATAATTTTTATAAGTGATTACGGCATGACTTAACATTCACATTTTGCATACTTTTGGAAAAATTGAAAATCGAAAAAGAATTAGACCTAAAACAATGTAGTGGAAAACCAGCTGATTCTAACACCATGTATTCAATTTGAAAATGTCATAGTTATAATATTTCACTCTAAGATCTTTCTGATTTTTATTGTATAATATTTTTATCTTATTTTTTTTTTTTAAAAAAAAAAATTCTTTTATTAGAGAGACCAGTCAAGCAGAAGATCATTTCAACAGATGCTGGTAAAGGATTTGGTTGGACAAGGCGCTCCATTTTTTCCAGCAAGGAATGGGTTATTTACTATTTGGAACGAGCTCCAAATCCTGATTTATTATAAATGAAAGCACATTCCGTATTGCTTGTGGAAGCAATAAGATTTTCTAATTTTTTTCTACGAGTTATTTCCACCAAGTCAACGTTGATGAAAGATTCCTCCAGTCTCACTCTATATGATGACATCTGAAGTGTTTATTTATCTTCTATCAGTTGCTTAAATCCACATATAAATATATTTCCTCAGTCGACATATTTAAACCTTTTGTGTCTTTGCTCTGTCTCTAAATCACTTCAGAAATTTCCTGTAAGCCTTGTTGTAGTACGAGATCTTTCTCTTTGTTATGTTTCAAAACTCACGATCATTAAATTTGAGAATTCATTCGTCTTTCTTCTGTCTCTGAGGGGTGAGGGCGAGTGAATCTTTTCCCAAATATATTTATACTTATAATGTTGATTGGTTTATATCAATGACAGTTCACAGATTTGTAAAGATGGAACAATATCTAAATGAGACTTTAATAACGTCCAACATGCTGCCATGGTCTCCGTTATGCACAAGCCACGTGTCGATCCTGATCAAGTAACATTAATCTATCAATAAATCAGAGCCTATTCACCTACATACTGGTAACCTACTCATAATTTTAGTTTCTGCAAATCTCTTCACTGACCTTATTGATAGGTTTTACCTTATTTACACAGATGTATATTTAAATTATATAAATAAATGAAACACCACCTACAACCCACCGTAAAATTATCCCAACCACGTGAATGCAGAAATGAGAAAAAGAAAAAGCATCAACATGCATTCGTTATAATAAACGAAACAAATGTGGAAAGGCAAATTCTTTGAAAAGAGATTTGTGGAAGTTGGTAGCTCAAGCTCGTCTCTTGGTGTCTCAAATGCGTCTACGCATTGATGTATCCACCCTGCATCTGACATGAAAATATAAAAAATATTGTAGCACCAAACTTTAACATCATTGATACCGATACCGCCAGCCGAAAAAGTGATATCTGCGTATGACAATGCCAAAGAGGGTTCGACATAAAACTATATACCGTGGTAATGACCTCTATTCAATAAGAGTACCATAATAAAAGAGCAGAAATATACTTAGGAAGATATGGATGCAATCTGACAATAGTTTTAATGTAAATTAGGAACGGGTACTTCCGTGGTAAGTCAAAATGAAACTGAGAGAAAATATCACAAGTTACATTCAAGGCACTTTTTTTGGCCCCTGATTGTACACATGCTCGGGTGGACAATGCGTTATATAATCTCGAATCAAGGGCAACAACAAATAATTTCCCCATATCACCTAATGACCACACGTCACCAAACACTTGCATGCTTTTTTGTTTTGTTTGAAAATTGGGAAAGTCGTGGGGAAAAGAGCTTTATTACGTTTTCAGTGACATAAACAAACTGCAAGCACATTCCCCACTGAATATAAACATGCTTTAACTGTCTCCATGGATTTTCTTAAACTGATTTTGTGGACGTGACACATATTTTCATGAATGTTCAGGTGACTGTGATCACCTTTCAAGGTTAGATTATGAATAATGTCCGTCTGCTTCCAGGAACGAGACCGTGTAGAGGTGTGATAAAGGGCATTGTCATCTTTAAAATGAACTGAGAATGGTTTTTGAACAAATGAACATTCTGAGTTTGGACGCACCTCATGATATCCATATTTCTCTCGAATTTGACAGAAGCAACCAGTGCGTGGCATGTGATGCAGCACTTACCATCATGTAATTTCCAAGTCCAAGGCACTCTGTTTGATTGGCTTTTTTGCTGGTTCTCCAAATATAAAGACGGTTTTAACTTGTTATGACAAGACGGGTTTCATCGGAATCAATTACTTTCTCCGGATTGTTTCAACGGTGAGAATACTTCTTTCCTTGCAGCACTTTAAAAGACTTTCTTTTTAAAAAGATTCGGTGAAGATTTTCCAATCTCAGTAGTGTTTTAAATCATAATCATGTATCCTGTGCTAAACTGTCCTCCGATTCATACGGATTGCATTTATTTATGTCTCTCATATTCAATCTCTATCTGCCTCTCTTTTCCCGATTTCCTTGGCATTCAAAGTTCACGTGCAAGTTTATGGTCGGCATATTAATATGGAAAATTTTTCTAAGTTTACTCTGCCTTTCATCTTTCCGAAAAAGTGATACAACAAGCTGATATTCAAATGACATTACATGTTAAATGCTGTTCGTGGCTACAATGGAATAAATCAGATTTTTGAGAGCAAACAATTCCATTTTATCGGTACATCAAAGAATATACCCAAAAGTTTGTCTCAACACCAAGTTTTAGGTTCTAAGTCAACGATTTAATATCGATTGATTGGTAAATTACATTCATGACGTTGGCAATAGTTGCGTCTTTTTTGGGACTCATCAATTTCAGCACGTGGAGCAATGGTCAATGTTCTATTTTAAATATTTACGTCAACATATGAAGCGACATCTCACTAAAATAGTAAATATGGTGATGGAATGAAGCAATTATGTGTGTTATGACTTCCTTTGTGTCGAATGGTCTATTAGATGATACAAAAAGATCTAAACCTGTATGTATGTATATGTGAATCGTTGTTTGGTTACTTAAGTTTAGCAGCTCATTCTGAGCTTTATAATTACCTTAATGTAGAAAATGTGATTTCACTGTTTCCTTTATCATTTCTGTGTAGTGCACGTGCGATCCTGAAAGTTTTCTTTCATAAATGTATAAAATATCGCTACTAAATAATGGATTATCAAAAGAAACCATCAAGGTTCCCATTTTTGTCCAAGTCGCCGATGAGTCTTGTACGATCATAGAGTCACGCAACGTACTGTTACACGCAAGGAGTCTCACTACCGAGAGAATCAAACACCTGAGTGAAACTGGCTTGAGGCCCATTGTTTTTCTCTACTTCCATTGTCAACATAGGTCTTCTTCTGTATAACACAATTAGATGTACACATGCCTAAAGTGATCCGGATGAACTGTAACATGTTAATGACATTTTCGTGGCACAGATGCGCATGGCCGTGCAAACATTCATTGGATCTGGTGTGCGCTGACCACTTGTGGGATAAGTTTAGAAATATGTTGCGGAGGTCACCCAGGACCCGTCAATACCAGTCAAATGCTGAGAAAAGATCCTCAAAATTTTAATGAACAGATTCATCATCGATTCTTTGAAAATCTATTAAGTGCCACTTTTAAAATACCTGAAGAATCGAAACAGTGTGTTAAAAAAAAATCGAATGTGAGATGTGTGTACCAAGTGGGTATACAAGGAAATTACTGGGTTTGAACAAGCCTTGGTCCCGATGTTTGATTTTATTGACAGAATACGTAAAACAGTTGAAGATGGAGACGTTAACAAAAGCAGCACAATGTTTGTATAGTTTATTCAAGAGTTAGGGAATGACTGGAAATGAACTCATGCACGTTGACCATCACTCGAACCTCAACTCAGACCATCATTCGAAACTTCCACATCTGTTGAAATGGAAATATTTACATCTACAGGCAAAACTTTACCCGTAGCCAACTATTTGCATCCACATGGAAAGAACAAAGTGCACATATGCAGCAACAAGAATATGCCGAATTTATAAGAGAACAAGAAACGAACAGTGTTAAGACTATGGTTTTAAACTAAGTAACAGAAAAAACAAAACCAAAAAGTTAGTAAAATTCAACAACTGGTTTATAAACCCAAAGAATACAAAGTGACAATTTAAAAGGAACATATAATAAAAGTTCGACTACAAGTCCAAAAGTACAGAGTGTTCCAAATGAATTCCAGTACTGAATGTGCTCATGTGTCAATAATCTTGGATGAGCTGATGTGCCAACAGTCTTGATGTATCCCAATGATATCATCCAAAATGTCTTGAATGAATTCACAATAACCACAAAATAGTGATTTACTGGACTTGGAAGAGCTACACTGAGTAGTTTGATTATTTAATTTTAATATCATTCATTTGAACTACAGTTGTAACAAAGACATTAATAACTCTAAGAATTTATCATGAAACATTCAAGGGCATTTGGATTTAAAAACTGATTTTTCTGTGTTGTTAGTACATAAGGACATCAGAGTTTTCATTTGAAATACCTTTGGAATGTAATTGGATTAATTGGATGTAATGGAATTCATAAAAAATTTAGGATTTAAGGAATTCATTAATTACTGCAAGTTATTTTTAATTCTTTCATTTTGTGTTTTCGGGACATAAATTTATATTTTTTATTACACAAAACTTGCTGGCTGTCACTCTTTCTTGTTGCATGCTTTAAGCCCCTAACAGCAGCACTTCTATAACATAAAGCGGGCTCTCACCAGTTATTATGTACTTTTGAGAGAGTGACGTATGTAAGGTGAAGTTGTTTGTATTTCAAACATGCACAGTGGAGAGAATGTTGGTATACCTCTATGCTACTTTTATGTAATGTGGCTGACATTTCTTTGGATATTGTACTTGTGGAAACTGTATATGACCTAAGCACACTTCTAACTATGATGACTGCTCCCTTGTGCTAAAAAAAATCCGCATGAATTAGTCTAAAGTACACTAGCATGTATTAAAATATGGCAAAATGAATTTTGCCTGAAAAGACAATATCAGCTTCTGAATGTGCAATGAATGAATTACCAAATATATCAAATGTAAAAAGTTATCTGCTCTTTCTTTAACCAATTTACCTCTGAAGTTCAGGAAGAGAAAATGACCAAGTGAAGCTAGCACTTTTTTGAAAGGTGCACATCTGGAATAAAGCCAAGCTGTATACTCTATAATTCATATTACACCCATCAATCATACACCAAAATAAAGGGAATTAAAGGTTCTTTGAACAATACCTAAGATATACAAAGTCTTTTTTAAACAGCCAGTATAACCAGTGAGAATACCCACGGAAATTCTTTTTCTTTAAAACTGTAACCATATGCAAAATACGAAACTGTATTTTTAATTCTTTCATGTTGTATTTTAGGGACATAAATTTATATTGTAAATTATACAAAACTTGCTGGTTGTCACTCTTTCTTCTTACATGCTTTAAGCCCCTAGGTCGTAACAGCAGCAAAGTTCATCTGCAATCATATTACCTTTTCACTTGATGTGCCTATTGTCAATGTTGTATTCCTGCAACATCAAAATCAATCTCAACAATCTCATTTCATTTTATTAATGAAAGAAAGAGATTTGAGGATACTGAATACTATTATCGGAGAAGTAGCTAAACTAATACACACTTCAAAGTGTTGCAAAACCAATATCAAACATTCCTTCTCAATTGTCAAATAATTTTTCTGGTGCCTTTTTTTTTTATATAGAAAAATAGCACACTGCATAATCCACACCATTTTTGTCTTCTTGAATCAATATTTCACCAACCCCTACATAACTTGCATCAATAGACATTTTAGATGACAGACAGAAATTTGGAACTAATAGTGTAAAATTTCCATTATCCAGCCACACCCCAAAATTTACCAACAGTCGCTGGGAATTCAGAGATAGACTTGATCTTAACTTCTACAGGTTTATCATGACCATGTCCCACAATATGTTCTAAAAATCTAACAGGCAAAACTCACTGTTACCTAAATTAGTTAAAAAATTTGCATCACTAAGTTGATCAAACAAATTCTGAATGGTTTCCAAGTGATCTTTCCAGGTATTGTTGCAGATAATGATGTCATTGATGTGGGCATCACAATTATCTAGAGATGTTATCGTGTTCATTAAACGTTGGAATGATGATTGAAAATATTTCATACCAAATGGCATCACTTTACATTGATAAAGTCTATCTGGAGTTCCAGATGTCTTGCTCATCTTTAAGAAATTTTTCTCACAGGCAACCACTCCAATAAATAAATAATATTTTTATGGGTGAGCTTGAATGGAAAATGCTAAAATCAGCACCCTATAAACCATTCATCTATCTAAGGTTTATTTATGATATATTAATGAAATGGATTGGCTCTGAAAAGGAATCAAATAAATTCCACTCAAATTATAACAGTTACCATAAAACTATTAAGTTTACAATGGAATATTCAAAGGACAAAATCATGTTCCTAGATACCAGTTATTCATGAAAATAACACAATAGCATTTGATTTATACTGTATACCTACAGATAAACATTGTTATCTACATTATGATTCCCACCATCCATACCACTGTAAAAAATCAGGTCCATTTAGTCAATTATTAAGAATTAGACAAATCTCTACTAAACAACCAGACTTTGAAAAATATGCCTCCCATTTAATTCAATTTTATGAAAGAAGAGGCTATCCAACTACTATTCTAACAGAGGCTTTCCAAAAAGCAAGCTGGCTAGACCATTCAGAATTACTTAAATGGATTTTAAAAAGTTCAGTACGTTGCAATGCAGTATCAGCTATCTTTACATATGATAAAGATAATTATTTCCTGAAATATGCATTCAAAAATCTCTGGCTTATTATCAAACTGAGTCTCCCAGAGATTTTTCATGATCAACCGATGTTTTCTAGCAAACATCCTGGTCTTACTGGAAAAACTTTCGCAAACAAAGTATTAGATTGCAAGACCATTAAATGCAGTTTCTGCGGTAAAATGGATAAATCTAAGATCTTTACGAGTTCATTTGCTAACCTCAAATATAAATCAAAACTTAGAGGGCACTGTACCACACGTAATGTCATCTATTTCCTCACCTGCAAGAAATGTGGTAAACAGTATGTAGGTGAAACAAAAAGGGAATTCCAAGTGAGAATAAAAGAGCACTTGAGGGATATTAGTAATCATAAAGATTCTTCAGTCTCTAAGCATTTTAATCAATCTGACCACAACACAGATTGTGTTAAATATCAGATAAAAGAAATTTTTAAATCTGATCCAGATCTATCTAGTAGCACTATCTTTAGGAAAGATAGAGAACTTTACTGGATATATAAATTACATACTCTACATCAGGTAGCGATTAACATCTTGGTCTAAATGGGAGTTCAGTCATTTTCAACTCAATTTATTATTATTTTCCCTCCCATGCGAACTAAGATGTTTTGGCCCCATAGTCATCATGCTGGAATATTCCACTCTTCTGAGGAGATCACTACCCTCAAAATACTGCCCCAGCTTTGGATTACATCACAAATTATGATGCAATCTCTACCGCTACAAAGCAAAATGAATTACCAATGTGTGAACTGTGATTCCAAAATTAAACATCGCCAATCTCTAGTGCGACATGTCAAGATCACACATATCTGCATCAGATCAACTTGCGGATAGATCTTTAAAAGAAAAGAAGATTGATCTCATCGTATACCGAAATGCTCTTCATCTAACTCCACAAGAAAGGTAACATCCAGAATAAACGGATTAATTAATGAACATTGCCCGTCAGTACTGACAGGAGTAAATACCCCTGCATTATTTAAACAGGGACAATATGTTATGTAACCAAGGACCCTTTGACCCAATCAAAAGATTCGACATTACTGACAAATGAACAAACCAATTTATTGAATACAGGACAACAAGTCAAATGAAGCTTGAAAATAATTCTTCAAACTGGGTAGTAGCTGACAACATCTTATCTCCAACAATCATCTGGAGCACACATCAATATACATAACAAGAGAGTAAACCTTGTGGAACTATGTTAGAAGTGGAATAAATCACACACCAACTGTATGTAAACCCCAGTGATAACCTCAAGATTCCACAAGGACTGTTTATCAATAACCAATTCGATACTCTGGCGGACTTCACTTCAACAGATGAGTTACATAACAGCATGGCAGTTCTATCTTTTGCTTTGCAGAAATGAACTTTGTGGTTTTATAAAGTGAACAAAGTTTCTGTATACCAAAATAAATGTTCTTAGAGTTTGCTAGTCATTTCTTCTTTTTTGTACCCCTCTTTAAATCAATATTTAGTGTACCCAAACAAATGGCTACAAGACAATGATTTATTTCGGAACCCAGATACTACATTTATGAGTCGCGACAATACAAGTCACACGACCTTACAAGTAGCTATACCAGCTGCACCAGTTCACCGGTGACAAAGGGGTATATAAACCACAGCTGACATAATACAGTGAACAGTTGAACAAACGAATCAACCCATTTTATTCCCTCTTGTGAGTTACAATTGTAACGAATCTGGTCTGGCGATGATTAGGACACCCCAGCAGACGGGTGGGTTTCCCTCCACATCCAAACAGTCATCTTTTTCCAACCACTCCAATAAAACCCATCATTTTGCCACATAATTTGTGAATGGCTATTTCATAGGGCAACTCATGGAATCAAAACTTCAGTTTATAATATACAGTATATTATGTCTCAATTGAAATGAAAATTTTATCTGCTCTTCCTTCCATACTGCACCTCTGTTCACTACAGTGTTGAAGGGTAAAATCCAAGCTTGCACCAACTATCATATCTGGTCATGCTAAGCCATGTCTATCATAGTGATTGCCAAAATGGCAAATGGCAATCAAGCATCCACACTAGTGATTGGCAAAATGGTAATTGGCAATCAAGCATGTTTGAGGATGATTAATTTCAGTTAGACAACAAATGTGGTGACAGACAATTTCAAGGTTTTGTCCTGCTGTGTTCCAAAATACAGTTCAAAGTCCCAACTGGCTGCTAATGTATCAGACTTTCAATACTGAATTAAATACACAAGGGGTCAATTTCTGATGGAAGAAACTTGTAGCAATAGGTGATGTAGCATTAAATCAATGAATTATAAGTTTAACAAGGAAAATCATTTTGAGAAAGAGTGAATTTTTTTTTTTTAAAACCCACTAGTAAATGAAAGGTAAATACTAAATATAAGAAAGCAAGGTAAGAAATTGCTGATATCATAATGCAGTACTATTTTTAGTCAACTACTTGATAAATTCAAGGACCAGTCTAGACCAAGTAGTCAACTACTTGACAAATTCTAGGACCAGTCTAGACTAAATAGTCAACTACCTGACAAACTGAAGGACCAGTCTAGACTAAGGATAATGTAATGATAAAACCCATGGCAGTAATTTTCATTTTGTATCAGCTAATTTTCGTTTTGTTAAAGTTTAAGTTTGATTTTAAATGTTAGCGGGCTTTGTATCTCTGTCTAGTGTCTAAATTTTTGTTTACGTGATTCCGCCTTTGTATGTATATGTTCCAACTGTGGCTGTAATGGTGGTGTGTTATGAAGTGGTATTGTAGGTAGACAGCCCCTTGCAAGTGAAGCAGTAAAACCACCCACGGGAGCAAGCACATTTAGTTGTAGTTCGCTGAACAGGAAAGGGCCAGGCTGAGGAATCTAAAAAGTGTAGGGACAAGGTCTTTTGTTGAGCAGATTAAAGGTGCTACAAGGATCGTCCAAGAAGCACACAAATCTTGGAATCATGACCTTGCGAC
Source organism: Megalonaias nervosa (assembly GCA_016617855.1). Lineage (NCBI taxonomy): Eukaryota > Metazoa > Mollusca > Bivalvia > Unionida > Unionidae > Megalonaias > Megalonaias nervosa. The sequence goes on from JAECUM010010018.1 coordinate 50,508, forward strand.
AATACACATTTTTAATGAAAGATATATCTTCTCTCATCATTTCATACTATTCGTCTCTCTCTGTTGACCTTGAGCGAGTAACAATGTGCGACCACGACCTTGCCAACAATAGTCGGTGACCCAGAGGGACAACCCAGTTGACAACTCAGTGACTCAATCAATGACACAGTCAGAGACCCAGAAGATGACCCAGTCAGCAATCATTCGACAACCCAGAAGACAACAGTCAACGACCCAGTCGATGACTCAGCGACCATATCAGTGACCCAAAAGGACAACTCAGTCAATGACCCATTCAATGACTCAGCGACCCAGCTGATGACCCAGAAGGATGAGACAGATGATGATCCAGTCAACGACACAGTCAGCAACCCAGTTGATGACTCCGCGACCCATAAGGACGACACAGTCAATGACTCAGCGACTCAGTTGATGACTCACTCAGCAACAAGAAGACAGGAATAAGATGGTATCCCACTGTGGTAGAAATCTGTTGCAGTCTGGAGCGCCAGTCCTCAGATACAGCTGGGTATCACTCCAAATACAAAGACCTATCCTAAAGAACCAGAGACAGTGTGACTCGCGGTAGTGTAGCCAAGGAAGTTTCCATTACAATAAATTCAGAACATTGTTTAAATAGCATTAGACTTGGGGAAGATATCGTAATTTGTAAACAAACCATGACATTTTATTCAGAAATGTAATACTGATAAGAAAAATGGAAACAAATTCAACGTCTTTTCATCTAGTCCACTAACAACAATAATCATGAGGTAACAGTAATGAATCTTTACATAACAATAATAATAGTACCATATGCACTTGTATGGTAGACTTGGGTTTTATTTTAAGACTTAGATTCCGGACTCCGCAGCAAATAGAAAAGAAATTCAACCCCTATATGTTGTTATTCAGTCTAAACTACCTGTCTCAGTTTTGTAATGTTACCTTGTGGCAGTCTTCAGGCGTTCATGTAGACTGCGACAATGAAAGATCTCCCTAGTCTAATTTTAATCTAAAATCAGTAATATTTCAGTTTAAGAGAAATTGCTCATACTGGAACTAGGGATAGCTGAGGTATGTGTGTATCAGTATTAGTCCAAGGGGAGTTTTTATTCAGTCTGGGACAAGGGAATATCTCCCAGGTTATATATTTTGTGCAGAAATGGTTTGTTATGAAGACACTGTTGACAATCAGCAGGAAGTTTGGTTGACATCCTATCTATAAGGTCTAACACATCTTCTTTTGATCTCTGTAGAGGGCGCTGTCGTGCCATGCGTACTGCCTCACCCTAAAAAAGATCATAAAAAAGGTGGAAAATGAGAAACTTTTGCATGTAATGTGCTTTAATTTTTAAGTCCAATAGAATAAAAAATGCCAGGATTTCTGTTTGTGCAGTGTCTTCATTGTTAAACACAACAAAGCTAGAACCTTCATGTTGAACCTATACTGTAGCCAATGTCTTGCTGTGACCCTGACCCCAAGGTCAAAAAGGTGTTGCTGTACTAGGTAAAAGCAATTCAAGATAAAACCACTACTTCCTTTGAACGTCTGAGTGAAGATATATTTCAGTTATAACAAGACTGCTGTGTTGGACATAGTGATCTCAGATTCGCAACATTTTCATTTAGGGTGAAACAGACGTAATTTGCTGTCTTTTGGTGAAAATGATCATCCATTCAGAGAGAGTTTAAGACAGCAGTGATGGAGCCATATTGGATGTACAACAGGCACCATTGAGGACAAACTATGCATCATGAGAAGTCTGTTGCTGAATACTCCATTGTTGATATAGCCATCCATTTGAGAAGAGACTAAGAGAATATTGGGGCTTGCACCAAGGCAAGGAATTCCCAGTCACAGGGTTGCGTTATTTGTCTCGTCACTCGACACAGCCTTGTGAGAGACAAATAATGTAACCCTACGACAGGGATTTCCTTGTCTTGGTACAAACACAAAGAGAGATTATTTATCTCACCCAATATTTTTTCCAATTAAATTAAAATAACCCTGCACTTTTGCAATTTTGTTAACAGATTAAAAACACAGTATTATTTATCAAGTACTATTACTGCTTTGCACTCTATATAAAGGTCATCAGATTTTGTATCCTTATGAAAATCGGAATAATTATTTAGGTAAAATCTAACTATATATGCCACTCTTAGAAAAGAGGAAAAAAAATCAAGAAAAAAAGTTATAATTGTTACATGTTAGAAGTATTGCACAATGAACATCTTGCAGTATATGCTACTGTTGTTCAAATTACAGTACTGCGCATTTATACAAACATGTTAATGAGGGCAATGGGGTGACCTGTCAACCCTAAGTAAACAAGTTCTATGCAAGAGAAAAAAGAAACATAGACCCATTTGATATTATTACTGTATTATCACATTTAATCTATGGGTGTTCTATGAAAATAACAATAAGTAATTCATATCTTTTATATGGATAACTTTTAACTTTAATCAGTTCTAATTTGGAAAAAGTCAATGGTAGGTGATGGTATGATACATTACATTATTGGGTACAGACTACCATATAGTTCAAAGTATGTAGTGACGGAGGAGATTTCTAATTCATGATATACTTGGAAATTAATATTTTCTTTTATGGAAATATGGCAAGAGTTGCTATTACTAGAGCAATGATATGCTACATAGAAATCTTCTTGTCGGATAATATGTGGACGGATGAATGAAACACTCTGGTAAGTGCAAGAATTTTCATTTGTTTACAATGTTTGATTCAACTGGCGTTGTTTGGGGGTGTTTGACAAAGACTGAAGAATGCAGGTCTGATAAAACACTTTTCTAGTTGTTGTGGTCTTTGCGGTAGTTCTTGAGAGAGTTCTGAATTTTCAATTTTGTTGTCAGTGATATGTATAGTCAGTGTGCCTGGAACAATGTTTCCTGTCATAGTTTGTTCCACACAGCATTGCAAATTTTATCCTGATTGCAGCTCAGTAAATTTTTAGGTCAGCATCATTAAATGTAGCAAACAGTATCTAATTTGTTTCACATGAAGTATTTAAAACTAATTAGGTTTAGCTACATTTAATGGCGCTGAGCTGAAAATTTATTGAATCAGGCCTACAGATAAGATAAAATTCACGATGCTGTGTGGAACGAACTATAGTTTCTAACATAATACCAAATATCTCAATTTTGTGTATATGCCGCTCTCAAATTGTTTTAGGGGGCCCCGAGTGGCTGAGTGGTCTAAAGCGCTCACCGTTACGGATCACTGCCATCTCACCTCTGTCTGCGTGAGTTCGAGTCCCAGGCTCGGCTAACATTGGTATGTGAGAAAGCCTGCCAGTAGCTTCTCGTGGGTCGGTGGTTCTTCCCGGGGTTTTCCAGGGTTCTTTCTCCACCAATTATACTGGCCGCTATGTATAGCCTATCTTGTGCTGAAAAATGGCGTTAAACTCTACAACAACAACAACAACAACAACAAATTGTTTTATATGGTGTGTTCTCAAAATTGGAGAGATCTTAAGTTGCTATATGTGTTTTTTGTGTTATATATTCATTGTTGTTGTTTGATTTTATGAAAACTCTGTCAGGAACAGCAGAAGACAACAAGGGTTTCTTCTTTTTAAAAGCAGTTCTTAGACACCATGACCGGGATGACCTGACTGAGACAACCAGACTGAGATAAGAAAAGTAAGGTTAGGAAAACAGCTAGATTTCTCTGTTGCATGGGTGAGAAAAGATAGTCACACCATGGTGACAATACTGAGGGTTTGTCTTTCATTTAGGACCAACAAAACACGGTTAAGAACTCTTCTGATGAAAACCCCATTTCAAAATGATTTCCCATTTAAGAGGAGTAGCAAAAACATTTGACATTACCCTTTTAATTTAGGATCAACAAAATATTACAAGGCGTCTTTTAGTCAAAACTCTACACTGACATGACCACTAATTTAGCAGAGGTAGTCAACAACAAGAACTTCAAGGCCTTAAACTAGCACCATTTTGGCACCAACTAAACATAATAAGAAGCTGTTTGGTCTAAACCCCCATGTCAGTAAGGCTTTCCATTCAGGAGAAGTAGTGATAACAAGATTTTCAAGATGGCTGTTGTAGTGGCCATATTGGAAATCATATTGGCACTGTTTTCATTTAAATCAAGTAGATGTCATAAGAAGTCCTTTTATGATAACCCCATATGAATATGACTGTCTATTCAGGAGGTGTTGTGACATAAAGATTTTCAAGATAGCCACTGTGTGGTAGCCATATTGGTTGTCAGATTGGCACATTTTTATTTGAGACCAACTAGACCATGTGATGAATGTGTGCAGAATTTTATGGCAATCCTCCAAGTAGTTTCAAAGAATTAACAATAACAAACTTGTGCTAATGAACATACGGATGGACAAACGACCATCCCATAAGCTCTTCTGGTCTATGACCAATATAGCTACAAAGTCCATCAAGAGGTTAAGTAAATATATGCAAATGAAAATACTTGAATCAAAACCTTAATGCACACTTTCAGCAACTGATTCCAAGGTCAATATGGTAAGCATATGTGTCATCAAATGAATTGTTTTAGCTTCATAATAATTCATCCCAAGTTTGAAAAAAATTTATCAAGGGGTTTACGAAATGTAACAAATGAAAAAAACTTTACCAAAACCTACACAAATTTTCTGTGTCCTTGTGTTGTATTCAGGCAAGGTAAGATATTGTATTCCAAACAGCTACTAACACCCGAAATTATCCATGTCTATAATTAGCCATAATTGTTAAGTTGGTTCCTATCAACTACTGTATTTGGCTTAAGTACACATGACATACTTAATTTCCTTTAGCACTAAAGCCATTCCAGCAGATCAGTGACTTCATCTCTGTAAACATAGTTCATTGATTATACAGAGAACCAGCTTATTATCGACCACTGTTTACTGACACCTGGATGGCAACAGATCACAGTAAAGATTAGCAGCAGCACATCTTTTGCCACTGCCTTCTGTAATGTGTTGCAGTGCAGCCCAGAAAGAGATGGATGTTCATTGCATAATGTGGCTACAGTACAAAAAAGGACTATTCGAACAATTAAGTGTCACTTTCCAGCCAAATCAGATTTAAAGGTGTTTTTAGTTTTGTCAGTATTTACAAGTGAATTAAGACATTTAATCTCGTAATGGAGATGTCCAGGAAAATGAAAGCTTATTTTGTGAATAGGATTGTGATTTTAAGTGATTCACAGAGGAAGATGTTAAAGAGGCTGAAGTTGTTCTATGGGGACATTTTAACTCATTTGATGATGTTCTATGGGGGACATTTTAACTCATTTGATGATGTTCTATGGGGACATTTTAACTCATTTGATGTTGTTCTATGGGGACATTTTAACTCATTTGACGATGTTCAGCAATGGATTAAAACTGATGAGGACTGCCTACTGTCAAATGTAAAACCGATGCTGACATCGTCCAATTCTTCTTAGGCAAAAGAAAAGAAAATTTACATCCTGATCAACAGGATCTACTAATGACAGTGACCAGGGGAACCTGCCAGAAACAACCCATGCTTTTTCCAGAAGCCATATATGCATTTGAGTAAGGATTTATGTGGCTAGAAAGCCACTACATTCATGTGAGTGAATAATGTTTATTCTATATGGATTAGTACTTTATGTGAATAAATGGGTTTGTTTTGCACATAACAGGATTTTAAATGGATTACATACATGTATGCATGTTTTTCATTTTTTTTTCTGTTATTCCTTGTTCTGGAATTCCTAAAAGTGTACTGCACTTAATGCAAAGTCACTCAGTCGCTAATCATCATAGGTAACTTATACTTTTAACTGAAAATGAATTTTATTGAATAAAAAATGACTTGACATTATTCAGTGCACTTGTTACTGCAAGATGTTCATTTATTTAATTGCAAAACTGGTGTAGAGGTTGTAAATGTGTGATTGTGAGTTCGTAATAAAAAAGAACGAAACTTTAAATATCAGGCTGCATTGGCCTCACAAGCAATCTAAATTTAATCTTTTTTCTTCAAAAATAGTAATCACTTTAAACTTGATGCAGAAATTATGACTGGCAACTATTTTTATCATTGTTTTTAATGTTACTCATGATCTGATCTATTTTGTGTGCGAAAATATGGGTTGAAAGAAATCACTCTAAAGCTTGGTAAATTTTTATTTACTTTTTAAAATATCATCAGACATAATGAAATGTATAAATACCATTCAGTAAAAAAAACAACAACATAATTAACATACATTAACAGTATTACTAAATATCTAACGGGCATTTTGTTTACCCCTCCCCCAACACACAAGTACATTCAACATTATTTATCATTTTCACTATACTGCTGTTTGGTACATAACACGGTTGGCAGTTATGGATAATGACTACCACACTATAACAGGGGAAAGATGTACCAACCTTACATCATAAGAAGTCTTTTGATAAAAACCCCATTAGTCTGGGTTTTTGTTCATAAACAATAGCAATTACATGATTTTCAAGATGATAGCCATATAGATATCAAGTTGGAAACATTTTTATTTGGAACCAACTAGACATTATAAGTCTTTTAGTGAAAATCCCATGCTGAATGATCGTCCATTCTGGAGTAGCAATTAAAAGATTTTCAGGATGGCCACAGATCAGCACCATTTTCATTTAAGACCAACTAGACATGATAAGAAGTTTTATGGAGAAGACAACATATCAATCTGACTTTGGTTCAAGAGGAGTAGTAGTAATAATAAGATTTTCAAGCTGGCCGGTGTGGTGGCCATTTTGGATATGAGTACTACCATTTTCAAGCTGGCCGGTGTGGTGGTCATTTTGGACATCTGAGTACTACAATTTTTCAAGCTGGCCGGTGTGGTGGTCATTTTGGATATCTGAGTACTACAATTTTTCAAGCTGGCCAGTGTGGTGGCCATTTTGGATATGAGTACTACCATTTTCATTTAGGACCAACTAGACCATGGGATGAATGTGTGTGTAAAGTTTCATGCCAATCCTCCAAGTAGTTTAGGAGGAGTAGTATACAAACCGAGGACAAGGTGTGGAACTGCAATTTCTTGATTTAGTGTGAAACTACAGTTTCTTGATTTAGTATACAAACCAAAGACAAGGTGTGAAATTACAATTTCTTGATTCAGTATACAAACCGAGGACATGTTTTAAATCTACTGTCTGCCCTCTGTAAATAATATTTTCATGGTTAGGACCAGTTTGTTTTAAGAGTGACTAGCAGGTCAATTGTGCTTCTCTGGCATCTAAATGCACACTGAAAGTCTGACAGTAGTTTGTTGATTCAAGATACAAGAGGAATCTGTCATGTATCAATCATTCTCTGGGATTTTCTTTGTTGTTATAGTTGTTATTACAGGGTTTAATGCCATTTTTCAGCACAATATAGGCTATACATGGCAGTCAGTATAATGGTGGAGAAAGAACCTGGGAAAACCCCGGAAAGAACCACCGATCCACGAGAAGCTACTGGCAAGCTTTCCCACATACCCACATTGCTGAGTCCAAGACTCAAACCCACGCAGAAAGAGGTGAGATGGCAGTGATCTGTAACGGTGAGTGCTTTAGACCACTCTGCCACTCGAGGAGCCCAGGTTTTCTTTTAAATACAGCTTGTAGGTGCAGTTGGATGATAATTGGAAGGGTCACAGTTTGGCATCGTAGCCTTCTGGCAACTATCCAGGCCAGACTGATCTCAACTTGCAGCCATCTTTGTGGTGACCATATTTCTGGCATTTAAAGATGGATTATGGACAAAATGTCTACTGTGATGTTTACAAACCCAACTTTGTTCAATGCAAATAAAGAATCTAAGTCAAACATCTGAATGCAAGTGTTGGTTGGAATCATGTCTAACATCTAAATGCAAGTGTTGGTTGGAATCATGTCTAACATCTGAATGCAAGTGTTGGGTGGAATCATGTCTAACATCTAAATGCAAGTGTTGGGTGGAATCATGTCTAACATCTAAATGCAAGTGTTGGGTGGAATCATGTCTAACATCTAAATGCAAGTGTTGGGTGGAATCATGTCTAACATCTAAATGCAAGTGTTGGGTAGAATCATGTCTAACATCTAAATGCAAGTGTTGGGTGGAATCATGTCTAACATCTAAATGCAAGTGTTGGTTGGAATCATGTCTAACATCTAAATGCAA
>JAECUM010010020.1:0-59816 GCA_016617855.1 Megalonaias nervosa
TCAACACGAAAATGCGTAATGGGCTTTAGAATGAATGAATTCCAAAAGGCAATCGATAAAAGCGAAAACGAGTTTGATGAAACAAATGATTGATGTGGTGTGTGTATTGCTGTACTATTTTTGTATTGTACCCAGTCATTATTATCCCAATGGAATTGCATTAATGAGCTGGTCATTATTATCCCAATGGCACTGCATTAATAACCGAGTAATTATTATCCCAATAGTACTGCATTAATAACAGAGTCATTATTATCCAAATGATACGGTATTATGAGTTAGTCATTATTATCCCAATGGTATTGCATTATTGACTGAGTCATTTTTACCCCAATGGTATGGCATAAATGGCACAGAAAATAGGAAAAGAAAATTTACGTGAAAATATCAATATTACTAGGTCGTGATAAAGTTGCAAAAGAAGATGCAGAACGTTTGCAATATATTTATCAAGCTGCAAATACACCACAGACAATGACCAGCTGTTAATGATTTACTATGCCAAAATTACACCACAGACAATGACTGACTGTAAATGATTTACTATGCTACAACACGTTTTGTAGAATAGAAGTTACACACAAGAGATGGTTTCCAATAATGTGTCATTTAAATAAAAAAAGAATAAGGTTATATACACGTTTTCTTAACGCTGCAAGAAATTGCTTTTAATTTCAACTTTTTTGTTACTAACTTCATTTGAAATTGTAAACGGAATTACATTTTGATCTGCTGATATGCGCACGAGTATTGCAGGTTCTGAGTGAAGCGCGTGAAACAAGTCACTCATTTTCACTACAGTCACTGTTGATTGCAATTAATCTTCGGCATCTGGGGTCAGCCGACCCCAATGAATGTGATTTACAGTAACTGTACAAGACACACGGTACTAATGGTATGGAAAAATGGGAACCAGCCTGGAAATGGCTGAACATTAAATAGAGCATATATGGGTTTGGCTGGCCAGGATTGGTTAATAATGTAAGTTATGTTTTAGGAAAATGAATCTTTTGAGAGCTTATCCTAGTTGTAAGTGAAAAAATAGAGACATTGTTTTATTGATGGAATTCCAGTCCTTTAACAGTCTTGAGTTTGGAACACTCATTACTAAAATTAGCACCTGACTCTTTGGTGAGGTTTTGAAAGCACATGTTTCAAACACATGCAGGTCCAGAAAATGCCGCGGCGCATATCCTTTCCTCTACACAGAAGCTGACACCCAGGTTTCATCTATACTGATCAATATAGGTTTGATCATGGGCACTCAGAAATTTTAAGTTATTGAATTTTTAATATCATGGTGTTTGCATAGGTTTACTATGGGAACTGAATTAGTACCGTGAGTCCTACAGGCACGGAAGATTCGCCAACTGATTGACCAGGAAAGTTTCCACAAGAGGCCAGGCTGATAGCGGTTAAACTGTTTCTGGCGGTAAATGGTGAGACGCTGCGACGGAGATTTGACACGGGAATGACGGCATTACTTTTGACAGTCATTAATAGCACAAATTGTTCGACTACTGACTTGTATAAATTAGAGCCTTTGCCAGGTACCAAACATTTTTTAATACGTATCAATACTTGTTTTGCAAGACATAAATAAATTATTACCCTCATTCTTGTCTGTCTTGTTTGAACTATGTGTTGAGCTTGGTCAGCTCTGTTTTCAGGCTGCTCCTCTTCCCCCTCTGGTTCTTGCTCCACGCCTCATCCTTCCTCTCCCTCTCCCTCTTAAATGTCGCTCTGGACTTGAGCTTGAAAGTGACCTGATTTCAGTCTAGGTAATAACAAAGTTTCTACATATGAGTTTATCATTCGATGTGTATCTTCTCTATTACATATTATAATTACTACAGTGGTCCAGTTGTCTCTGTAATGAATTTTAATATGTAAAAGTATTTTATAATTTGACAACTAATGTATTCATACTTACTTATCGAACTTACAGGAATACAGTGCAATTTGAGAATCAGAAATTAATACATGCGAGGTTGTGATTTGATGGAAGTTTTCTGGGCTGGATCAGTTCAAATGTTGGGGGGGGGGGGGTGTCCAAAATTTCCTATATGGGCACCAAAGAAAAATCTCTGTGTATACTTACTCAGGGTGGATAACCCTATACACATGCGCAAGGATAAAACCAATGTATCCCCTAGGGGTACAAGTCTGAGAGTAAAAAATGTCTTTGGTGTCAAAACTGGGGGTCAGACTGGGTAAAAAACAAACTTTGGTATAAAAACTGGGGGTCAAATTAAAAATGTGGGGGTCTCTGAAGCACTAATGAGGTAAAGGGAAACACTGAAAACGGTGGTCAAACTTCAAGTGACAAGTGACTGTACGTTTGTGCGTGTGTACTTTTTATGATCTGGCCCGGAGTTTTGGACCTGGATTCCATATTCCAGTCGCAAATTTTAATAAAACTCTTATTTAAAACCTTGTGTATGTAATGTATTATAAAAATAGTACTTGTGGGTTTTTGCAATACTGTACAAAGCACGTCGATTTAAATCATTCTCGTACCACAAAAACTGTTTAAGTATAACTATAAGAGTAGTTCTAAATAAATTTCAATGTTTCCTCTCAAAATTAAAAATAGAAAGGAAAGGATAAGGAGAAAGGGATAAGGAGAAAAAAATGAGATCTGAAGAAGTTCATACTCACTGTTGTTGACATTTTTCGGGGTTTCGTAGCGTGGTAGTGTTTTACGTCATCAACTTCAGTGTACACAATTTGGAATATAATTATGCAAATTTCGGTCACCGCAATAATGTATGTTATTCGCTCGGGATCTGCCAATCACTGCCGAGCACGATTTTAATATGGAGACGATAGATTCGTTACGCTACGTACGAAGATTTCAGAGAGCTCGTATTTCATTATGAGAACCACTACGTACTTGATATTACCCCAGAATTGCCTTTTAAATAGTATTTAATCAGTTGATATACATAATTGTCCCAACATTTTTGTAAGAAAATTCACCCTCAGTTGCACTATTGTGACTTTAATATAGATTTATTACAGAGAATGTTACTCATTTCCTTTTGCATGTCAAGTGAGACTACAACATATCTGTTCACACTTGTTCAATTATAACCATGGAAGCTGTAATGTATGCATCGGTCTATATGACATTTATAAGAAAGGTAAATGGTAACTCAAACATATAAGTTCCATAGAATCAGTAGTCAAAATGAAGTATGATTTCAACTGCATGTACTTTTGTCGCAGGGAGAGAGAAAACCCAAGGAGTTGAAGATTCATTATTTAGAATGAGCGAACTAATGATAAAGGTTTCCGAGATGTTGATTCAGAGTTGTCAAAAGTTACCTGACGATATCAGCCACAGGTCTTGATGATAACACTGTGAGAATCTACTAGTCATTAACAGAGAATTGCCCATTCCTTGGTTTCAAACAGTTTTTGTCCAAAAGAAATCTTAGCAGTTTCAGGCTGGATGTAATATATTTTAAAACAATGTTCACATACGGTATGAACATCGCCCGGATGGGAAAAATGAATATTGGAAACATGATGTAGGAATGTTCAACGCTCGCAAAACTGTCTAACATTTGTATCAATCATTATAATCAGGCAAATGCCATTACTTCCCTAAGTCAAGCCGTATTCCAGATTTATGATATCATGATATTTTCGTATAATGAGGTTACATTAAAAGTTATGTCAGAGATGCAACTTGTGAGCAAAACAGAAACAAGTAATTTAGTACCCAATTATTGGTCATAAATTGCAATACAGTGAAAAATGACGAATTTCCCCTGAAAGGCAACGACTCGGCTCCACAACTGACCCATTTAATAACGCTGTCAGTGATCTGATGCAACACACTGAAACTCTGCTGAAATACGTAACTAATTATCAAATAAGTTTTTCAACATCTTACATATCTTACAACCGATCTGCTCTTTCTTCGCCGGGTCATGTACACGCTAACTGTCTCACATTTAATGACGGCACAGTTGAATTTATTATAATAATGAGCTCTAATAGAATTGAAGATGGAAATTCACGTAAAACGTTTTGAAGTAACATTTCAAAGAATATAGTAGGTTTGCGCATTTGTATGACGTCAAAGTGAATGTCTGGACATAACTGATTTTTTGTGTCCTGTATCTAAAACAATGTTATTTCAACATGTAATTCAAAGCTCAATAGCAGGAAAATAGCTTTGAGAAATACTAAACTTTACCTATTGAGCGCTTTCTCATTCTGCATTCTCATTAACATTTATGATTAATTAGGATTAGAGGCAAGACTTCTTATTCTTGAAACTCTTACTCAATGTCCAGAAATTATGACATTCAAACACTTTCATTAAATAAACATTAAAATTGATGTGATTCTTCTTCTTGCATGGCAAAATATATAAATGGGGTCGATGCACTCTCAGTAGTATTTTGGATTTTGTTTTTTCGAGCACAGAATGGAGATTAATACTCTAAACGTTCCAAGAATAAAGCGTTGGCGTGATCTTGCTGACATGGCAAAAATCAGTGAGCTGACATGGCGAAAATCGCAAACACCAGTGATGTCGCACTCTCACGTGTCTCAGTCTCTAACACCAGTGATGTCGCACTCTCACGCATCTCAGTCGCTAACACCAGTGATGTCGCACTCTCACGTGTCTCAGTCCTGTATTCTCACCCCGACTGACAAGAAGTTAATAAGCAAAACGCTTAGACCAAGCTCATTGTGTGTTGATTTCACCTCCCCGTAAATTGCCTGTACATTAGGCAGGGAATGTTTGGATCGAATGACAGATTAGCAACTACCATACAGAAGATGCTCCTATTAGGTACATTAATGTTATCTTAGTCCCAGCTGTAATACACGGTATTAATAAACAAGAGTTTTATAGTCGAATCCATCCAATATGATTTTAATACTATATTTTCCTACACATACGTTTTGATGATCGTGCGATCTTTATCAGTATTTCAGACGTTTTGAAAATTTGGTCACGTTACTTATCTTGGGCAACATACGACATTTGGCGGAAATTGGTTCTTCAGAAAATACACGTACGTGCAATCAAATTACACGTGTTTTAGTGAACACAGCTATTTAAATGTTACTCATGACTGGTGGTAGTTTATTTGTCCAGTAGAATGGATAAGGAAGGGATGATAGCTGACTGGATGCAGAAACACCTTATTTCAAACATACATCAGTTATTTACAAAAGAAAATAAAAAGAACAAAACGTAAACGACATGAATCTACAAAATCATCTCAACGCTCTAAAACCGTTCCAGAAAATATACCCTAGATAGACTGTACTGACATGAATTCTCTCATAAGTGTCAGTATTATCAGGTAACAGTTCAAATAGCACAAAAAAGCAGAGGTCAAAAGAAGCGATGCCAATCAATAAAATGTCAGGCAAAATTTTTTCTAGGTAAAAATCAGTATAACGAGCAACAACAACCCCTCCCCCCCCCCCGTTCCTTTGATCGGCTGTCGAGTCAAATTTAATATAAGCCATAATTACTTTATTCCCATGAGATAGTCTAATCTTAAAATTTCTCGAGAACATATGCTGAGAGACAGAGTAGAAGATCCAATTCTGCAATTACATTTTCGGGAGCGAAATAAAGATTAGTTGTCAGAGCGGAATTAATAATCTGTCTGACAGGGGAGGGTCAATGTGATTTGTATTCCTTGCTTTTTTTGAAAAGAAACATATTGTGCAGGCTTTATTTTCTTCTCAGATTCGTTCCTGAATATTTCAGTGAGTTAAGCATTAGCTAGTATCCTTTTTATATGTGTGCGTTCCTTCATTTTGTTTCAGTTTCCTATACAAATAAACAAATAGTACCGGATATTGTTTTTTCAGCAAGGACAAGGCGCCATAGGCATACATATATAGGTCAACTCTGTAGAATACATTTAGGAACTTGCTTTGTACAAACACCTCGATTCTCAAGGCGTATTTTTTTTGAAAATATATTGTATCATGCTTTGGACATTACAGTTTTATGACAGTTTGAATAATTAGATCTGGCGTTTTATTTCATTGGCTGAACAAGAGCTATGCTAATATGCAATAATCGGACTAATTTCACTATATAGCTATGCTAATATGCAATAATCGGACTAATTTCACTATATAGCTATGCTAATATGCAATAATCGGACTAATTTCACTATATATCTACGATCTGTATTATATTATAACTCGAAGACAATGCAGTTATCATCTGTATTAAATTATAACTCGAAGGTAATTAATATATTTATCGTCAGTATCAAATTATAACTCGAAGACAATATATTTGTCATCCGCATCCAATTATAAATCGAAGAAAATAAATACTTATCATCTGTATCAAATTATTTTTATATTTCTATCTTTATAAATCTCTTAAATAACAAAGACAAAATGGTTGATTTTGTTTTCTTTTTCATGAGAAATAATGTACAAACAATAACCAAAATTCTAAACATTGTTATAGAAAACCTGCAAAAAAGCTTTAGTCATATCCACTCAAAGTTCAGAAAATATTCGTAGTGGAAGGACGGTGTACCCTAATCAATTACCAGCATTATGTCATATGAAATGCATTTCAGAAACATGCAAATTACCTGCGAAAATTATTTTCCAAAAATATAAAAAAAATTAAGTAAATCCCAGATTTGTCCTGAGCTTTACTTTTCTTTTTTAATATCAGCCACCGTGACAACCAAAGGTGTCTGATACATCAGCAATTCAAAGTTTTGATGACCATCAACTTACTACCGAAATAAGAAAAAAGTTTGAGACATTAATCAGTTCAACATTGGCCACAATGTAGCCTTTTATAGCACACGCGTTTGATGAGAGATTTTGCAAGATATTTTCCTTTATAAATGTATAGCTTGGTAATAAACAAGACTTAATCTAATGAAATAGGTTATAATTTTCTAATCGCAAAGTAATCATTTGCAGTTGTTTGGTTTAGTACGACGTAACAGCGTTCTTTAGTATCTACTATGAAGTTTATATTTGCAATCGGCCGCCATTTATTTATTTTCTTAACACTAGTTCTCTCTCTCTCTCTCTCTCTCTCTCTCTCTCTCTCTCTCCATTATCGGAAAATAACAGTAGTTGTTTTAGTACGGCATGGTATGTAAGCTAAATGGCAAAGCGGTCAAGATTAAGAATGCCCAGTTTTCGTGTGTGATGAATGTTATTTGTATCGCATATGCTTTGTTTTCTTTTATTGTGAATTCCATTTTTACTCTTCTCTTCACAAATTATATTTGTACTCCGTAGTGTTGTTAACATTGTAAATCTGAGGTAGCTGATGGATAATAACGATTTGAGACCGGTCCGACCGATCACACTTCCAAATCCCTATACCCCGTATAAACTTCCCACTGATGATTTTTGCACACGTGACCCGAGTAGAATCCGAAACGAAGCTTCCACGGTGTGCCCACATTTATAAGTGTTTACTCAGTTTTTACTGAATTCAGATCAGTTACCTGTTTGAGGTTTTGTATTTGTGCCCTAAGTCATCGATGGTTTTCTGTTTCAACCAATACCATCTTGAACTCCACCATGCTAATCGCATTATCTTCGATAGCAACCGAGTACAGCTTGGCAATTGTGCTGTGACTACTTTGGGCGGCCGCAACAATTTCCGAATAGACACGTACTCGCGAATGTAATTATTGTTCACGGGACATCAACCATACCGGTTACTAACAATATGGCTAAACAGCTATTTCCGATTGGCGTGCCTATGATAGCTGCGGTTGTCGCAATTACCGTCACACCATAACCAACGGTTGAAATAGCATCCTCTACAACGCACGTGGTTGTATTTTGTAAGTAAAACAGTTTTCTTTGTGATTTCATATCGCAGCTGTTGCTATGCTTCATTTTACTGCGTCGGTAACTTTGAATATCCATCAAGTTTTTACATCAATAACGTTACCGCGAAGTATAATTCATTGACAGGCTGGCCTTATCTAGACTAATCACGTCTGAGTGCATGCCGCACACGCACTTCCAACCATAATTTACCTTCACTAGCACAAATGAAATGCAATCATAGGAGATATCTTCTCGTGGACTATTTATATCTCCGGTGATTATTTGTACTCTTCCGAGTTTACCTAGAAATACACTGACTACGCACGTGCTTGGTGTATTGAACGATCGTGCTCGTGTTTCTACAAGAACTATTACACGGACAAGCGCGTCTTTGTTGAATAACAATGGATATTTTTTTCTTTACTTGGTTGAGTTCCATGCTGACTCGATATAATTGACAGGGAATTTTATTGCAGTGGTTTTCCTGGTGAATATTTTTTCTTCGTTGTAGAAACATTCTTTCGTGGTTTACTTTTCATCTTTGTTCTGGATATGTTCCGGGTGTTTACGCACGCTAATGTAATGATTCCAGTCTGGTCGTGTGTTGGTATTGGCACTCCAGCATGGTGTTCCAAATGGTCGATTTCAATATGGCCCTTAGCAGGATTATGTTTGAGTGTATATGAGTGTTTGGCAACACTAATATCACGTAGATATGCATCGACAAATGGAATAAAGTCGCCATCAATGTTAGCATCCTCTGTCAGCCGATCTAACACCTCATCTGTACATTTCACAACATTGTCATCGTATATGCGATGATTAAATTTAAACATAAGTACCCTTCCGGAAAGACGATGAATACTTCAAACTGGATTTCATCTCCGGCGACCAATGATGATTATACTGCATATGTAAAAAATAAATTTGAAACATTACCCGGCGTATTGCTACGTCATACTGGCGCCGCTGATTATGTACCAATATTGACATTCCACCCAGACCACCTTTAGTTCCGGTTATAATAAACAAGTATGATCTAGACTCGTGCTCCTTTAAGATGCTATTTTCAAGCGAACGGAAAACAAGTAGACGATTGAATACAATTAAGACGTCAGTTTTTACTTGTGCTTTTTTGGGAAATGTTTCTTGAATTTGACTCCATATAATTATATCCGCGATCTTCAGTCTTTGATAACGGTAACATAAACGCCAGAGTCTATGATTCAATAGATTTCATTGGTTTCAGCCAGGTTTTACGCGATGGCGCCTTGCGTCCTTAAAACAATGTGGATGATATTCACTTTGGATGACTTAGGTTTTCCATTTTGATCTTGAAAATTGCAAGTTACCCCTGGTCAAGGAGAACAACAACCCGGCTGGTAAACTAAGTCAAATCGGTTTTGGTGGCAAACCTGGTTAAAATCATCGACTGGGCTGGGTACGTAAAGTTAACAACATTGTATATATGCTTCAAGTGTACTTTCTAAGTGTTACGTATATGTAATTAAATTGCTTGTGTGTTAGTTTTAAAATTCTTTTTTATTTTATTTTTGTTTCATTACATTTTATTGTAATGATTATTGCAGGGATTCGAAATTCTTTTTCAGTAATTCTGTTTATCTAAGACGTAAAACGTATTACATTAGTAATATTTTTAGTTTACCTTGGTCCGCGGTAGTGTAAGCACTACGCTAATACGATTGGCTGTTTTCAAGGTCCTTTTCGGCCTACGTGTTAATCTGAATAAACAATGTTTTATTTTTAAATTTATTTTAGAGTGATAGTCTAGTTCTTAGATAGGGCTATGTGCAATTTGGCAAATATCTTATTGCGTGTTTCAAATGTTAGGAGACCTCGTAGTCTGTCTCGCGAGAACGGGATGATAATTCGGGTGAATATATAACCCTTTCTGAGCGCTCGTCAGTCAGTTGTATTCTTGATACCTAGTCGGCCGGATAGGTTATTTTGTTGTTAAAACCAGATTGTTTTTAGAATTCATTTGTGTTTGGAATTTAATAATTTATTCTCTAGAAAACCAAACGAGTGTACTGTTTTATAAATTCTGGAAGAAAGAAATTCAGTGGAAATTTATTCTGGAATTATTCGGAAACATAAACTGTGATTCAATTGAGGAATTGTTGATATTCGTACATGGACCATATCTGACGTCATTGCCTTCCATATTGGAACGTCGTCGAGATTCGAACTTGGATTCTAATAGAACCATTTAGTGATATGACTTGTATTTTTCATTCTTAGGATTAAATTTTGGATTATATTCACAAACCGTAAGTCCTATTTTCCAATTTTTACATTGTTTTCTAGGGAAATAAATTATTTGTTAAAATATACAAAGCTTGTTGGCTTTCACTCTTTTCTTTGTTACTGAGTACAAGCCCTTTTCACGTAACATAAGCCATAGCGCAGAATCAATAAGTTCTTGCGGTGTTAGGCATACCTTGAGTACCTGCATTGCTTCAACAACAAGTTGTCCACATATATGGCCATCAATCCGAATTTATAGCGATGAATAAAACAGTGTTAGCCGTCGACGGATGCTGACCGACCAGACCAAGTCACCATGTAAATAATCAGTAGCTTCACGTGGCGGTGCATGAACGTATGAGTCAAAATACAAAGATGTCGAGGCGTTACTACGTGTGCGGCCCAATGCATCTGCGTCCTGTTGTCAGATCTAGCCTAATGAGGCAGGTTTCCCAAGTTCGAGGAATCATCGAATCGAATCGAATCATTGACACAAGTTCATCCCACATAAAGACATCTCGAAAATGCTTGACTGCCTTGTCATCGCGCGTGAATCTAAAACAGCGAAGCCAATGGGTTAACGGTATTTTGCGAGTAGTCTCGGATAATGGAAGACCTTTCCTCATGGTATTTTGCGAGTTTGCTCAGGTTGTCGGAGAACCTTTCATTTTGTATTCGTCTTTGAGACGCTGTGTCCACCAACCGCTTTTAGCAGACGAGGAAACTGCAGCCGCCAACAGCGCTAAAATTGCAACAAGAAATGGAAATATTCATCCGCTCTTTTGTATGTGTGTCAACTTTGAAAGTGATGACTTTAATGTTTTTGATGTGCTCTTTTGTTGTCCGCCTTGTGCTAATCAAGTTGTGTTTGGTTTAGCCACACAGAGACGAGTCCTGTTAGCCATGTCGAAGAAAGTTTCAATGTGAACCTGAACTAGTTTCTTAGTGCCCTATTTATTTTCGCGTTCTGTCTTTTTTATAATAAGACCAAAGTTATCTTCGTGATATGGCATTTTTTTTAATGCGCTGTTCAATTACGAGTTTGTGAAAACCACTACACTACACATTTTCCACAGGCGCTTCAAAAACCTTAATTCGACTGCCTGTTCCCTCCAATAAAACAATTAAACAAAATTGTGAGAGCATCACAGCATTTCATCTGTAATCGATATCAGGCACATGTACGTGTGCATGAAAGTGCATGTCGACCACGGGCTGCATAAACAACTCCAGGTGCTCTATTAAAAAATAATATACTGGGTAAAATATAGTGAAAACTTCCTGGGAAATCTGCAGACCCGTGTCAGTGTGATACACACTGTGACGTGGTGTTTTCGAAGACAAGCAAACATTCTTAAGATGGTCCCTGATGGCTATTTAACCACTGAGAAAATTCAGACAGTCCTAACTTAAATGTCATCAAATTACGGAGCTTGCCCGTCATTTACTCGATTTATATTTTTAAACGCCACAACACATGTTTTGGTGCGCTGAGACAATGTTGAATGCTTATTTGCCAAGTAGACTATCCATGAAGAGTCCTTGGTGCGCACAAAAAAGTAGAGTGATGATGCTCCTCCAGACATGATCATGTGGTCAGTGATGGGGTGAGCACAGGCAACAACGATGTTAATGTTGCATACTCATCTTTGCCGTCAGTGGCACTACCATCACGCCAAATTGCATATTTTGTGTTGCCCTTGCGGATTAACATGAATGTGTGTACTTGGCCCCGATCATAATTTTGGGTACATCTCTGCAAAACCCGAATATGTGACTGAGAGGAATCGCACACGAAAGTGATAATGAGTCTCCATAAAGTTATCCTCAACCCGGGGCAAATCCAACATTGAAATATTCGTTGATGGCAGTTGCAGCAACCGTTTCAGTATTTCCAAAAGCGAATCTCCAACTAATGAGTCGTTATCGTCGTAGTCGGTCTCGAACTGACAAAACCACCTGAGATCCTAGCTTTTTAAAATTTATCCAGGGCAGCGAATTTGATGCTATCAAACGCTCACTTTGTTTAGAGGTCGGTGTAGTTTACGATATTTGGGCAGAGAGAATGTGGTTCCTGTGAAAAGTTCCCAAAGCATCATCGAGATCCGGCTTGTGTGTAGATGGACGTTTGACTGGAGATGTATGTCTTTGTTGCTGTTTCCATTTAGAGTCTTTCGCTTTCTGTTTAATTCATTGGGAATTTTTGGACTGGGAGAGGTTTTACCAGTGGAGGTTGACTTTCGAATTTATCTTTGAAATTGGTTCCGGTTCAGGTGCAGTTTCTTTCGAGAGTCCGTGTTCTGGTAGTGGACGTGCTTGCAGTAAGGAATCTCGAATGTATGTACGTTTTCATATGTTCCGCCCACAATTCGTTGCCTTATTCAGAGTTTCCTGTTACGTATACATTAAGCACGCCAGCAACATTATTCCACTGTCAGCGGTGGCAGAATTCTTTCCAGTAAACCCCCTGAATACCCATTGTCTAATTCATGGTTCATGTATGCATAATTTATCTTCGTTGATAGTTTAAACGAGGTTTCTTTCCTTTTGGGGGATCTTTTAAGAGCGGCATATACGGGGTTCTTAAAGTTCACCTGTGGAACTTGTTCAGCAAAGAATAGAGGAGGTGTTCTCGTCTCCGACTTGTTCTCTCGTGGTAACTGGGGAATTGCTTTTCTCGTTTATTGGTCGAGTGCACTGGTACCTTTTGCGACCACGCCAACGCTCTCTCTGATTTCTCAGATGGTTTCTTGGGTTCCTGAAATCAACTCTGCAAGCGTCCAGTTGTCCAGGCGAATGATCATGATACTAAATTCATAGCGTGCTTGCCTTTCGCGTTTTCGAGCGTGAGCTTGATTATTGGTGAAAACGTTGATTCAAAGCCCGCTGTGAGGTCTTCAACTACGGTTTGCCACGAATGAAGCATATATTTGACACATTCGCAGGCACCTATGATACGGTGGACTACTTTCAGTTGTATGTGCGCAGATTGTATGCGTCTCTCAGCATACCCTGTTACAGTATCGCTGGCAGATTTTAAAACTGTATATATTTGTCATAGTTGTTAAATAGCTTTTCACGTTTGCATGAAACGCGTTCGCTTCCAAACCTGCGTGATACCTGTTCGGTCCACCACGCTAGTCGATTGTTGAGGCAATCATTTGATCTTATGCACCTCCAACTATCATCAGTGCTGTATTGATCTGACTGGGGCAACCCGCGCAAACTTTGATTGGGGGCCCACACGAGTTACAATTGCAAATGCACACGTCAATACCCAGTGTAGAATGGTCATGGGGAAAATAAAAAGAGTTTAGGGATTGTAAATCGTGAACGGTCCGATCAATCTCGAATCTCTATTATCCTTCTACTGAGGTCTGTTTATGATTGCTCTGATCCTTGGTCACCTTATCTTTGTTGTAAATTATAATACAGTACATACATACATACATACATACATACATACATACATACATACATACATACATACATACATACAATATAGGATTAAACTTTCTGGAACATACATTAATAAAAGTTTAGAGGAGAATATTTTTTTTACATTTTTGTTTTACATTTGATGAATATGTTAATAGTTTTCTCCAAATTTCTCTGGATACCGTGAGAATCAGTAACAAGGCACATGCATAATAAGTTTGGAAAGGGGTAAGCCTGGAATAGAGGTGGGTGAAAATTCTTGTAGGCAGACAGATTTGAAGAATAACATTAAAAGGGTTGTGCTTACATTATGAATTTGGAAGATAACTAATCAATATAAACTATTTTGGAATGGGAAGGTCATCTAACATTTCGGAGAATGGAAACGAAGTCTTTTGTAAAGTGGAAACTTTATATGATACATCAAGATTTAGCAATATGTACCATCGACAAATGTATTGGATGTTCAAAGGGACACAACTCTTGAAGACTTGTCATTTAGATTTATGAACATGTTAAATGCAACATTGTGCAATTTGCTTACAAATTCTATGAAACAAATCGAATTTCAGTGTTATTTACTCACTCGTTTCTGATAACAGGTGAAATCATGTTTATTGTCTTGACCATTTAGGCTGTCACAGATGATGATGATGATGATGATGATGATGATGACTTGTCGTCTGTCCAGCTTCTTTGTCATCCAGTCACATCTGTGAAAATTGATCCTTTTGTGTAGCTTTTCGGTTTCTCTGACATACAGAAGGCGTGTCTTACAAGTGATGAGATCAATTACATTCTGTTTCACACGTTCCGTTTCGCTCGAGGCTGTGATAGAGAATGTGCTGATCTCTCTCAGATGTCGACAGGTTTTTCACCTTTTATGAATAGAGGGACTAGATTTGCTTGGGGTACTAGTGTTGATGTGTCCACTGTGTGGTGTATAAAGAAAATCATTATAATGTGTTGTACTGGTGGTGATGTGTCCACTGTGTGGTACGTAAAGATAATCATTGTAATTTGGTGTACTGGTGTTGATGTGTCCACTGTGTGGTACATAAAGATAATCATTATAATGTGGTGTACTGGTGGTGATGTGTCCAATGTGTGGTACATAAAGATAATCAATATAATGTGGCGTACTAGTGGTGATGCGTCCAATGTGTAGTTCATAAAGATAATCAATATAATGTGATGTACTAGTGGTGATTCGTCCAATGTGTGGTTCATAAAGATAATCATTAAAATGTGGTGTACTGGTGGTGATGCGTCCAATGTATGGTACATAAAGATAATCATTAAAATGTGGTGTACTGGTGGTGATGCGTCCAATGTGTGGTACATAAAGATAATCATTAAAATGTGGTGTACTGGTGATGATGCGTCCAATGTGTGGTACATAAAGATAATCAATATAATGTGGTGATACTAGTGGTGATGCTTCCAATGTGTGGTTCATAAAGATAATCATTAAAATGTGGTGTACTGGTGGTGATGCGTCCAATGTGTGGTACATAAAGATAATCATTATAATGTGGTGTACTAGGGGTGATGCGTCCAATGTGTGGTACATAAAGATAATCATTATAATGTGGTGTGCTGGTGGTGATGCGTCCAATGTGTGGTACATAAAGATAATCATTATAATGTGGTGTACTAGGGGTGATGCGTCCAATGTGTGGTACATAAAGATAATCATTACAATGTGGTGTACTAGTGGTGATGCGTCCAATGTGAGGTACATAAAGATAATCATTATAATGTAGTGTATATAGGGTTCGTATGTTCACGCTGCCTTGGAGCATTCAAACAAAGCGGCTTCAAACAAGAAGGGCCCAAAATGGACAGTCCCCAACTGTAAATCAAAGTATCATCTGTTTACAGCCCCCATTCTTTTCAAATAAATTATTCATTCATTTTGATCCATAGCCTCTCACCTGTAATTGCTATTGATTATTGTATTTCATGCTGGTGTGATTATTATTATTATTATTATTATTATTATTATTATTATTATTGTTGGTCATTACTCTGATTACAGAAACAATGACTTGTCCAGTATCTAAACTACTGCTACACCATTTTACATTAGGAAACCGATGTCACTATTTCTCCTGTTTTTGTAGGTCTGTATCAAAAAGACTACTGTTTGATCGAATTCAAAAAAATTAGGCCCGAAATAGAACATTTTCAAACAATACTTCCATTAGACATATGTGTACACTTTTGTCATTTCAACGCCTTTTGTGCTTTATGCTTTGCTTGCTTCTTTTCTACAGTTGCCTTTGACAACAGACCCGGTAAGATACAAAGAGAGACAAACGGACAGAGACAGAGAAAGAGAGGACAATTGTCATTATTGTATCGCGTAACAAATGGAGAATACTTCAGTTGCTCTCATATTTATATTCCTTATGGAAACGTAAATATAATTACTAAATAGCACCCACTTTGTGGAAAATCGACTGACCGTCAGAAAACACCATAATTAAAGTTCCTTTTACAGTCGTCGTTTAACACAGTTTTGATTATATTAGCATTGTCGTTAAATAGAATAGCGTGCTTTAAAGATTCAGATAGACGCGGTGGCGGTCATTGAGACAGAAGTAGGTTAATGATAGGGTATAACCTCCATTGACAACATTTAAAATGCCAAAATAAGGGCAACAGAACGTTGTGTCCAAAACAAAAAGAACTATTGTAGAATGACACAGTAGCGAACGTTTGAAATATTTGCCATGTTTTATGTTTGTTTTGTTTTGTTTGTTTGTTTGTTTTTTTTTTGGGGGGGGGTGTTTGTTTTTTTCATTTATTTTTTTTTATTTACATTTGAAAATAATGCAGTCTTTATCAGGAAACATATTGCCTGTTGGGAATGGAATGCTCTCTGATTTTGGACCAAAGCAATCAAGTGTTTATCCTTTGACATAAACTGCATACTTTTTGCTTTGTTATAAAATACCAATTATGTGCGATATATTATGTTACTTGTTGTCTTCATCAATCAGTAAGTTTTAGGTTTAGAATAAAGTTAAACTCTTGTTCCTGATATCAAAATTTCACCAATGAAGATGGCTCCGCGTGTTCTCGAGAAAATTCTTTCATCGCTGGCTGAATAGAATATTTATTAACGACTCATCTATCTTTGGCTTCATATGTTATATATTAATGATTCATCAATCGTTTGCTGAATACAGTATACATTAACGATTCATCTATCAATGGCTGAATACAGTATATATTAATGAATAATCTATATTTGATCACAAATACAGCTGATCTTGACGGAAAGAAAATCACAACCCCCCGAACACTTCTTTGTTATTATTTACTTATGTCGCTTTTGAGGCACGATACACAACAGATTAAATCATAAAGTTTTAGCGGTCATAGTTATTACAGTTTAGATTCGAAATGAATATTTGTACCAGGCATATGCAATTTCCTCCAGGGCATGGGCTGGACAGGAATTTTTAAATGCATCCGCATGATGTAAATGCAACGGGATAAAACCAGGTTGCGGTCCAGTGCAGTTCGATGCGCTCCGGTGCGGTCCGATGTTGCCCGTGGGCTGTATATTGCACATGCTTGATCTATACGATTCATCTGAATAGGTTTTTATATTGATTTCCTTTGTTTGAGATCTGTCACAAAGCCAATAATTCGATTTATTTTTTAACCCTATGGATACAAGGAAATATTTTTATTGATTTCTTTTTGGACCAAATGTGAGCCTAAGCAGCTGTTCAATTTGCTAGGGATCTGTGCTCTCTACTCAATAAATATCTTCTCAAAGGTTCAGTATTTATTGTACCCTAGTAAATCATATGACTCGGTCAAGTTTGCCCCCCTTGCTGCAATACACTCCGTACACAAGGGGTACATTTCAGAGAGTCACGTTTGTGGGAAACGGTGTATAGTGTTAATGCCGTAACATCATTAATTTGTACAGGTATTAAACCATAACATCATACCTTGTACAGATGTCAAAGCCGTAACATCATACTTTGTACAGGTATTAAAGCGATAACATCGTACCTTGTACAGGTATTAAAGCCATAACATCATACCTTGTACAGATGTCAAAGCCATAACATCATACTTTGTACAGGTATTAAAGCGATAACATCGTACCTTGTACAGGTATTAAAGCAATAACAGCATACCTTCTACAGATGTTAAAGCCATAACATCATATCAAAGCTATATCACCATACCCACCATCATAACTTGTACATATGTTACCTTGGGCTCTCGGACATTTCAACCCCAAAGACAATTCGGCCCGGATATTTAGACCCCAAGGACAATTCAACCCCAACAAAATTCGCCCCCAGCTTAACTTATTGTGTTTATGTCTGGCCATTCAATAATACAACACGGTCAGTGACCTTTTTGTTCCATCAACAAGTTCAGTCAAATACCACGAAAACCAATGGGTCAGCCGTTCAAATTTTACACACAAACGACACATGTGTCGTTGCATGCATATTGTGAGGATTCAAACTGGAGGTAAACATCAATAATGATAAAGGTTAAAGAAGGAGTGAGTTCGTTTATAATATATAATTAAAAGAAAACTACATTGCAGTTCTAGTACCATAAGCAGTAAATGGGGGCACTTTAGCGTCAATGGGTAAATACATTATAGACCCTCCCCCCCCGGGACGTTTGGCGTCAAAATACCCCCTGGGTACTTTGGTGTCAAAATGAATCCTAAGCCACTATAGCGTCAAGACAAAAGGTTGGGTTTTGTAAAGGGACAATAGAAATGGAACAGGTGAAGTGACGTCACGGTACAGGCATCAATGTTGCAAGTGGCTGACCTGAATACACGCCTACCTAGGTAGAGACACATACAGTAGAGACATAGCCACAGACAAACAAACAAAGACACAAATATATGGCAAATTTTTTTGAATAAATCTTTTCGAGGCAATGAAGTGGCCCTGAAAAGGGCCTTTAGGTTTATTTTGTTAACACCATTTCGTTAACATAGAGGGCATCGCACGGATCTTCTTTTCTTCCTCAAACTTCGTCTAACGTCTGAACCGTAGATGAGGACTCGCTTCAGACACCCTTGTCTCTCCACATAAACCCTTCGTTTTCAAACAGTCGTATCGGTGGTCTGGGTAATTGTCCATGATGATTTGACATACATGGTTAAGTCCGTACGGAATAGCATCGACGGTACGAGTGTAGATGATTCTACGTTTATCCACATCTTGTGAAGAGAACAGGTGAAGGGAATGAAGTGAACCGCGGTTATTTATAATGGAAGAGCGAATCGAAACGGATTGAGATTTTTCACCAATCCAAACACGCGTTACAAGCTTAAGTCACAGCGCGGAGTCAGTCTTCCAATCCGAAGATAGCTACCTGTGACGTCACATTCCCTCTATAGGTGCGCTAGCGTCTCTGCGCAGTGAATCAATGCGACATTGTTTTTGAAACATGGCGGAAAGTAAGAAGACGATGAATTGGGGTGCACCGGCTGTGGCGACGGGAAGCGATGGTATAGCAGCGACTACCAAAGTCAACACAGGTCTACTTCCAGAAGAGGTCGATTTTAATCGGGATTTAGTGGATTTTCTCTCGTCTTCTCAAGAATTTGTTCAGGTACCAGCACCTTCGCCACCTTCTCCTTCTTTACCACACGTCGAGGATTTTAAACAAAGACAGAAAGAAGAACTGAAGAAATTTTTACAACAGCAGAAAGAAGCAGAACAAGCTTTTCTCCTTCAACAGCAACAGCGAGAAGAAGAAGAAGCAAGAAGGAAATGACAGGAAGAAGAAGAAGTAGAGAAGAAACAAGGTCTAGGAGAGAAGGAGAACAGTGAAACTCAAACGGTGACGGTACTCTTGGACATTTTGGCAGAGTTAAGGAGTCTGAAACAAATGTATCAGACTTCTTTATTACGACCCAAGAGAAAAAGGCCTTCCTAAACCAAACAACCTAACCCTGTTACTACGCCTCAGATACCAGTCCTAGTAATTTCTAGCAAGTCATCGACGGGAGCAGGTCCAGAAGTAGACCATGGCCGTGGCAAAGGCTTGAGACAGTTAAAGCTGATTGCCTCTAGTTCCCTTGTTTGTTTTTGTTTTTTTTAAAAACAAACAAACAAACACCCAATGGTCCTTTTCTGGGAAACCCACTTCTTTCGAAAATAGATAGCATTCATTTTACCTAAATCAATTAAAACTCAAAATCCCTTTTCTTGCCCCATGATGTACGTGTGTGAGTGCGTGGGTGTAGACCCTTTATCATTCTAAAAAATCAAAACCAGGCGACACTTACGTTTTTTCTGTCTGGTCTATTCTGGTACAAATTTTACAATCCAATTCACAACACAACACAACACTTTAAAAAGTTCATAGACTTCTTCTTTGTCTTTTTTTGTTCACTCTCTCTGTTGTTTTGAATTTCTTCACTTTCACAGGTTTTTCCTCCTCTTCTTTCTCACTTTTTTCTCTTCTTTTCTTCTCTTTCTGTACGTGTCGGGGATCTTCCTTTTCCGAGGGCACCTCTTCTTCTTCCTGTTCGAAACCACTCTCTGCCTCTTGCTCCAGTTGTTTCTTAGGGCACACTGAAGACCAATGTCGTTTTTCTTTACAATGATAACAGGTATCTTGACTTTTGTCTCTTTTGAAACTTATCTTGCTTTTTTGACGGTCTGGACATTCTGAAGACCAATGCAATTTCTTCTGACAGATATAGCAAGTATCTTGACTTTTCGAAAGTAGTCCGTAGGCTTGTCTGAAGAAAACCTTTGTATGACACCTCGCAAAGCCTTGATCAGAAGTTCGATTTGTGTGGGCTCATCCATCGTTCTGGTCGGCTTGAGAGTGAAATGAATACTTGTAGGGAAGGCACAAGCTCTTTGTATATACACTGGTCTGTCACAAATATACAGGGACCCATGGCGTTTCAAATAAAGTCATTTGACGTTTTGAAGTCAAGATCAAACGATCGCATCATTTCGTGGAGAAAGGAAAAGAAAATAACAGACAGAAACGTGACTTATCGCTCGCACAGTAGCTGAAGTCTTGACTCAAATTTATGCCAGCGATTTTGAAGATGACGTGAGTGAGCCAGACTCCAGGCCCAGAGGGTCTACACCAAACCAAAGTCCATTACCACCACTAAACCCTGAAAACTACTACCACATTCGAGAGACGAAAAAACGCTCCTCTAGAAAATTTTGAACCACGCCCTACACGTACACGGTGAAGTTTACAGATTTCAAGTCAGACGTACCGCTGGACAAAGCAGAAGGGTTCATCACCGATGTGTGGGATTCTTTGTTAACCACACTAAACCAGCAATGTGAAGCCAATGAAGAAGATCGCTTGAGACTTTCCATTCATCACGACAGTTTGAAATCAACCGTTTGGACCGAGTTTAGCAGCCCAGCAGAACTGACACCTTCCAAAGTCATCGACAAGATTCAACACGTGCAACAATCCAACGACAACTTTCACATCACCGATGGAAATGCGACAATGTTCATGACCCACGTTTCTCTTCCCCAAGGGACCGGACTCAAAAAGGTATTCTTGGTGGACGGCCTTCGCAGCACCAAAAAGAGCCTCGTCCAAACTAACAATCATCAAGACAAGATGTGTTTAGCCCGTGCCATCGTGGTGGGACAAACGTTAGCTGACAAGAACGACACGGTAGAATGGATAAGAGCCTGGAAAACTATTCAACAATCGGACCGAGCCAAACTACGAAGAGAAGCAGAACTCCTGTTACATCAAGCTGGGATATACAAAGACACGTCCTGCGGCATTCCTGAAATGCAAAAATTGCAAGACGTCTTAGCTCCACGCTACACCTTGAAAGTACACCCTCAAGAAGTGCGCGGACCTCTGTTGTTTCGAAGCAAAAATTTCGAAGACGGAAAATACATTCACGTCTATCATCACGATGAACATTTCGATGCCATCACCAGTATCACTGCATTCCTGGGATACAGTTATTACTGTGAGAACTGTGACTATGGCTATAATAATCGAGAGCAACACAAGCATTGTGGATCGAAATGAGAGGGATGTTTGGCCTCTAAACCCTGTCTGGACGAAGAACAAGAACGAGTGCATTGCCCAGTTTGTCAGCGCACTTTTGTCAGCCCAGCCCGTTACCAACAACATCTGAAGACGCAAGGTTCACAGAAGAAAAGTGCCTGTCAGCTCCTGAGATTGTGCCCTACTTGTGGACAAGGCATACGTACCAACAGTGCCAAGGCGCACGTATGCTCAGGAAAGAAACGTGGACTTCGAACACGAATGCTACATTCAAAAATACCATTTCAAACATGAAGAGGAAGATGACCAGAAGAAAGGTAATTTCATCTTTATCGATTTCGAATGCATGCAAGAGACCAGTATTCACATTCCTAATTTCTGTATGGCTCATCGAGCGTGCGAGAAGTGCATCTAAGAGCCTATCTTTAGTCATTGCCCTCACAGCAACAAGATTCCTGGAGGACCTGAAAAAATCTTTCGGGGACCTAACACGTTTGCCGATTTCGCCCAATGGATCTTAGACCCCATCGACGAGACGTGGAGCCAAGAGGACATTGAACATTAACGAGATTGCCATCGCTATGCCACGGTGATAGCTCACAATTTCTCGGGATATGATGGACAGTTTCTTCTCAGATACTATACGGAACAAAGTACCGAACGTCCTAAAGTGACTTTGAACGGAGCCAAAATCATTTCCATGCAAGTGGGACAAGTGCAGTTTAAAGATTCGATGAGTTACTTGGCCATGTCTTTAAGCCGAATGCCTAAAACGTTTGGAATGACAGAAATGGCCAAGGGCTATTTTCCGCACTTTTTCAATACCGAAGCCAACACGACGTTCTACCCCATTTGACTGAGGCTCACTTATACGATCCCGTCAACATGCGCACCGAACAACGAGAAGCTTTCCACGCTTGGTACCACACTCACGCCTAGGACCCCTTCGACTTTCAGGAAGAAATGTTAAAATATTGTCGTTCCGACGCGGACATTTTACGGTGTTGCTGTGGAAAATTTCGAGAACTGTTCATGAAGCACGGAGGGATCGATCCTTTGAAAGAAGCCTGCACCATTGCCAAAGCGTGTCAATATTCGGTCAAAGCCCTACGCTGGCTACATTACTTGTGCGGCAAATAAAACAAGTGGATCCAACCCGCCCGAAACGGAGGAGGCGAAAAGACCATGGGAACGTATTTGGTGGATGGTTGGGACTTAGAAAACCCCAAGATCGTAAACGAGTTTACGGGTGCTTATTTCATGGATGTCCGATCTCTTACCCTCAACGTGGCATTAACGGACCATGGAAGACTTGTACCAGGCTACTTGTCAGCGGCACTTGAAGTTAGAACAGCAAGGATACCAAGTGGTAGAAATGTGTGAACACGAGTACGATCACCGTTTGAAAACCGATCCCGAGTTTAAACGCATCGTGGAAAATTACAAGTTGATGGACCCTCTGAACCCACGGGACAGCTTGTACGAAGGACGGACGAATGCCTCCTGTGTGCTGTACCAAGCCAACGAGGAGAAAGTAGAAGAAATCAAATACTTGGACGTGTGTTCGCTGTATCCTTACGTGTGCGAATACTGTCGCTTTCTCGCAGGGCATCCACAATTGCTGACGGAACACATCGACCAGGACAACAGTCGACAATACGAAGGATTGATTAAGTGCAAAGTCTTACCTCCCACGGACTTGTACCATCCCGTTTTACCTCACCATTGTCAAGGAAAATTGATGTTTCCTTTGTTCCGTACTTGTGCAGAAACGTGTAGCCAAGACCGGCCTTGTCAGCACACTCAGGAAGAATGCGCCTTGACGGGAATGTGGGTCAGCGTGGCAATGTTTAAAGCTCTGGACCTGGGATACCAACTGTTAGAAGTTTACGATATTTACCACTTTCCAAAGACAGAACGGTACCACAATGGTGACGAGACTCAGAAAGGCATTTTCGCAAACTACGTTGATGCCTTTTTGAAACTGAAACAAGAAGTCAGTGGCAATCCTTTCTGGTGCTGCACTCCCGAAGACCAAGAGAAATTCAAAGAGGACTTGATCTTAGTCAGTTACGAAGAAGAACTAGACTTTGTAGAAGCCGACGAATTTGGAAATGTCATCATTGCAACCTACGTGACAGCCCATCCTCGCTTAAAACTGTACGAAGCTTTAGAAATGTTAGGAGATCGCGTCCTGTACTTTGACACGGACAGTTGCATCTACATCGATCGCCTGGGTCACCGACACCCTTACATCGAAGGAGACCGTTTAGGAGCCTGGACGGACGAGAACCCCGACGACAAGATTGTAAGTTTTGCTAGTGGCGGTCCTAACAATTTCGGTTGCGAATACCGTGACCCACAAGGAGAAGTGCACACCGAGTGTAAAGTGGCAGGTTTGACTCTCAATTATCGTACCGGTCGAGTGGTGAACTTTGGCGTATTGAAAGAAGCCTTGCAATCTCGACAGGATTAAAATTTTAAAGTGACCACCTTCGAACCACACACGATTCTACGTTTACCCACACACCAAATCGTCAGTCGACCCTTGGAAAAAGTCTATCAAATCGTGTACCAGAAGCGAGTGATGCTTCCCAGACACTTCACTTTACCGTACGAACAGGCTGATATTGGCAGCATATAAAATGGGACAACGTCGAAGACCGATAGTTCATTGTAACTATCAACACCAAGCGAGAAAGATGAATACTTTCAAACAGCAAGTATCAAGCAAGAGCAAACTCGAGTGCGATGCTGTGCCTTGCGATTGCAGGGATGCCGTACGCTGTGACCTCAGATATTCAGTATCACATCATGGGAACTTTGGTATGACTACTGCTACCATACCTGCTATGGAAAGTGATTGTGTGCGTTTCAAACCTGACGGATGCGAAAGCGATGCCAATCGCTATCGTACACCTTTTCACTTTACTGGTTTTCATTGTCAATGTCATCAACCACGTGAAACCATGCGGCTACCACCCTACGGATGTCATCCAACCCTAAGTAAACTCCTGCGGATTTCACGTACCCTCAACGAAATGAACCTGTGAAAGACGAATATTCCTTCCCAGTGCGTTTGCCTGAATTCTGTGACTTTGAAAGTCGATTCCAAAACTTCCGAGGAAAATGGCCAAAATATCTGGGAGGACCTACCCCCGAAGAATTAGCCAGAGCCGGATTTATCTATTTGGGCGAAGGGAATAAAGTCAAGTGCTTCAGTTGCGTTGTGTCACTTCACGATTGGGAGCAGAAAGATTACTTAGAACATGCTCCTCATTGTCACTACCTACCTTTAGTGGGACCTCCTCATTGATGTTTAAGAAACCAGCTTGGCTAGAAGTCAAACGTTGGACAACACCTAGACAAGTATTTAAACCCCATTTAAAAAATAATATTCAAAGATTACAAAACGAATTGCAAGAGAAGATCTACAAGGAAGTTTGGCAAGGACTTGCCAGAGCTAAATCTCAGTTGGTGACTGAGGAACTTTTATGTCGAGAAATTCACAAGAGGAAATTGACAAAAGTCAACAAACAAGTCAGATTTCTCTGGATCAAGTATGCGTTCATTCGATTATTCCGCTTTAGAAAGTTTACATCAGAAGATTTTATTTCCATTCTTGACCGTTACCCTGAATGGCTGTGGTCAGAAATTACTCACTATGTCCCTCACTTTCGCTCTAGGAGAAGTTTTTGAATAAAATAAGGAGTCACTAAGAAGTGACCCTCAACGTGGGTATAAATACTGACTGACATGGTCATGGATACTTTACAAGTGAACATTTGTAGTTTGCCTGTTGAGTTGAGAGAAGGCATTTACCGAGAGTTGGTCAAAATACAAGTGAAACGCAAAGAACAATTTCCTCTGTTACGTCACTGATGTTTGAACCACTGGTACCTAAATGCTATAAGAGAATTGACTCATGTGAAAGCGTTCCAATGGTCAGACACGGTTCAACTGGACAAGGACCAGAAGACTTTGGTTGCTACTCATCCTTCTACTTACAAGGTGGCCATACTACAACGAATTCCAGAGGAACAGTTAGAGGATTACCAAAATCTTTTACGCTACCAAATTTTGTCTGTCGAGGAAAATTCTGTGCGGTGTGTGGTATGTGAACTAGTGACTAAAGAATTTGGATTCGCTACTGGAGTTCGATTAGCTCTGTGCAAAAAGTACACTTATTACCTCCGAAAACATAAGAGGGTAGAGAAACACGCTACCATGCCACGACCTTTATCATTCGTGATACAACAAATTCCGTGGAAGGAAATCAATGACAGTATTCAAACGGTGCAGGATTACCATCGCATTTTACAAAGACTGTGTCCATTGAAATGGGGTCGACGTGTGGTGTGTGTCTTAGTGACTTGCTTTCTGGTATTTCGTTTACCAGCCGATTCTTTGTGGATTCTTTACGAACAATACATAGCGCTCAAAACATGAAGGTGATCCCTTTAAATTTACACGAGAGACTCATTCTGTCAAAAGCCTTGCGCTTTCATCTCGATACTTCTCGACCTCTACGTGAAGAAAGATCCGTCAAGTGCAAGTCTTAGCCAAACAGTTAGGAACGCTTAGGCTGAGTCACGCGTACGACGATGTCACTCAAACCCCACACATCTATTTACTCGTAGATTTAAAACCCACCAACCCCGATTATTTGCGATTTCGTACTCATCTGTTTCATCACTGGTGCCAAGACGTAGGGCCTGTTGTGTACACGTCCCCGTCGTCGACTTAACACAACAACAACCACAAAAAGTCTATAAAAACCTTGGTCACTTTGGGTCTGTCTCACACATCGTCAACATGAGGTCCCTTCAGTCTCATCTTCCCGTCAAATTGATTAGTGCCTTGTACTGCATCAGTCGCGAAAAAATCCACAAATACGTGCTCGTGTCTTAGAAGCCAATCTCAAAGAAGTCTTACGATGGTTTACGGTGACAGCACGTCAGTTACTGCAAGGCATCACTCACATTCCACATCAAACCAAATGCTTTTTTGAGAGAAACAAATTAGCCTTGACCCAACTGGCCGATCCTCGCATCGACACTCAAAAAAAAAAGCAAATCATTTTTAAACCTGGATGTAGCGGTTCTCTTCGAGGTATCATCATTCGCTCCCTCTTATAATGGGATCCCAATGCCCCCAAAGTCCTCCCCAAGAAAAAAGCTACTCCCCGACGTACCCAGAAGAAAACGAAAAACGGCAGCAGTGTCAAGACCAGGTCACAGCCTCAGAAACAGAAAAAGAAAACGAAAAGCCCACAGAAAACAGCTTCTATTCGCAAAAGAGGCACTGCAGCCAGGACACAACCTTACATTCGCAAACCACGACCTGCCGCAACGGTGACTACGTCTCCAGTAGCCTCAGATTCTTCCACTTCTCCATTGCTGGTGATGCCTGCCAAACCCAATTTGACACATGTTCTTCCTAATTTGATGAAACATTGGAAACCCACGTCTCCAAGAATTGCTCCTCCAACGGTAACACCCTATTCCTCTTTAGCGGCAGTGGCCGCTGCTCACAAAGTACCTGCCCCTAAAATCAAAGTCCAAGAGAGATCGGGCATGTTACAGAGTTTACTGGATTTGTCCAAGCAAGAACTGTCCCGATTTAGTCCGTTGCGAACACCTCAAGTTGATACGACGTAAAGACAAATCAGTGGCGACGCATTCCAGTATAAAAAGGACCTGAGGTAAACGAAGGGGATCAGTGTTTTTGTGCTTCTGAACGCCCAAAGATGTCCCTCAAAGAAGTGCACACCGTCACCATCGTCGTTCTTCTGTCCAAAAAGGAAAAGGAAAAAGAAAAGGACAGTCACGTCATCCGAAAAGCGTTTCGCCAAACATCGACGTCTACCCCTGAAAAGACGCAGTCGTCCAAAGAAAAAGAGGAGCAACCAAAAGGGACGGTTTTTTTGTCAATCCTTATTAGACTAATAAGATAAAAAGACGCACGTCAAGCCATGGACTTCAGTGTAATTGTTTGCTCCTGAACCAAAAATATGTCCCCTCAGTGAAGACCACACCATTGCCGTACTCCTGTCCAAAAAGGAAAAGGAAATAGAAAAGGACACTCTCGTCATCCGAAAAAACGCTTAGCCACGCATCGACGTCACCCCCAGAAAAGGAGAAGGAAGGAAATGAGAAGATTTTTTTGGCGATATAGAAAATATGGTCAAAAAGTTTTAACAAAAACTTTTATCAAAAACTTTTATCAAAAATATAAAATAAGATAAAAGGAAGCGTGTCAAGCCATGGACTTCAGTGTGTGTGTGTGTGTGTGTGTGTGTGTGTGTGTGTGTGTGTGTGTGTGTGTGTGTGTGTGTGTGTGTGTGTGTGTGTGTGTGTGCGTGCTCCTGCACGCCCAAAGATGTCTCCTCAAAGAATTGCACACCGTCACCATCGTCGTTCTCCTCTCCAGAAAGGCAAAGGGAAAAGAAAAGGAGAGACACGTCATCCAAAAAAACAATTAGCTAAGCATCGACGTCACCCTCAGAAAAGACGCAGTCGTCCAAAGAAAAAGAGGAGCAATCAAAGAGGAGGATTCTTTGGCGATTTTGGAAAACAAATCGTCACCTTTTTGACGAAGCGATTGTCCAAAAAAAAGGATAAAAGGCCGTGTGCCAAGTCATCGACGTTAGTGTATTTTTGGTGTGTGCCCCGGAACGAACCAACAAACAGACAATGATATCCCCCCCAAAAAAAAGACATCCTTCTTCTACCCCCAAAGGAAAGAAAAGGAAAGGACTACCTCCTCATTTAGTCAAACATTGGGACATGTTGTCAGTCCTGTCCAAAGCTTCTCCACCCATTCGAAAAACACTCAAACAGCCTCCAAAGACGTCATCGATACCATGAGCGAATGTTGTCTGAATGTCTTGAAAGGAACGATACCTTTGTCTAAACATCAGAGACAATGCTTAGCCAAACATCGACACGTTCTTCGCCAAATGGTCCAAAAGAATATACCCATTCGTCAAAAGAAAAAGATGTTGGTGCAACGCGGAGGAATTTTCCCCCTGTTAGGACTTCTTACCAGAGCAGTAGTGGGACCCATGTTTTACCCGCCATAGCTCCAAGATAAAAGGGTAAAGAAGATAAAAGGGACCTCTGGACTTAAAAGATCCTACACCTGACCATTAAAATCCGATAGAAGGACGAAAACTGGCTATAGTGCCTTACAAACGACGGCTGGAATATTATCGTTGGCAAGAACAACGGACACAGCATTTACCTCCCAGTCCTCATTTGACCGAGATGTCCCAGTTATAACTCGAACTGCAATCGTTGATGGATCGCAGCGATTTGTCAGAAATGGAAAAATCGCAACGGTACGGTCAACTGTTGCAACGACTGCAACTCTTTCACCAGAAAGATTAAGTCGAAACAGCTGTACCAACTCTGAAAGATTTTAAGGCTCTGATGAAAAGTCCATCACCACCACCACCACCCCATTGGTGAAGACAGACGCAGCCCCACGGATGCCTGAGGAAGAAGAGGCACGAGAAGTCTTTTAAACACCATCAGCAGCTCCCATCCCTAGTAAGACTGCAGCGTCCTTGTTGACCCATTCCCCCACACCCCAACGAGAAGAATTTAATGCTTGGGTTAAAAAGACGATGTCCACTCCTCCTTCGACAGAAGTCAAAAAGAAAGAAGGGAAACCAGAAGTGAAAAAAGAAAAGAAGACCAAAGCCATCCCATTACCGCCACTACCACCACCACCACCACTACCCTCGACTTCTACTCCTGTGGCACATCGGACACGTAAAGCCGTTTCCAAACCACCCCCTCGTCCCATTCAGAGTAACATCAGTGAAGATTGGATAACTTATTAAAAAATGGAGAAGGTGTTAGCCAGCATTTACTACGATCCAGACCATCCTGCAGGTTACGGAGTTCAGAAATTGTATCGTGCTGCCACTGAAAAGTGTCCGTTTA
Organism: Megalonaias nervosa; assembly: GCA_016617855.1. NCBI lineage: Eukaryota > Metazoa > Mollusca > Bivalvia > Unionida > Unionidae > Megalonaias > Megalonaias nervosa. The sequence continues at coordinate 29,508 of JAECUM010010020.1, forward strand.
CCTCAAGTGCAACGATGGTTACAAGAACAAGCCACTTACACCTTACACAAACCCATTCGACGAAAATTTTCCAGAAGTCACACCCGAGTGGAGAGCATCGATCATCAATGGCAAGCAGATTTAGCCGATGTCTCTCATTTGGCCACTTTCAATCGTGGCTACAAATATTTTTTTTTTTTTTTTTTTTTTTTTTTTTTTTTTTTTTTTTTTTTTTTTTTGCGTCATCGACGTCTTTTCCAAATTTGCCTGGGTCATGCCATTGACTTCCAAATCGAGCACTGAGTTAGTGCCAGCCCTCAAACTGGTGTTGAAACAAAGCGGTCCTCACCCTCTTCGATGGCCAACCGACAAAGGCACCGAATTTTTGAACCAAGTTTTCCAAAATGAATTAAAGAAACGTGACATTCATTTATTCACCACCTAGAATCCCGAAACCAAAGCCAGCATCGTGGAACGTTTTCAACGCACCTTGAAAGAACGCATGTGGAAATATTTTACTCATCAACACACTCTCAAGTACATTAACGTCTTACCGCACCTAGTCCAAAGCGTAAAACCAATCTTACCATCGGAGCATCGGACATGCCTCCCAAGAAGTGACTCCCGATAACGAAGTGACCGTCTTCGAGCGTCTTTTTCGGTATGTCCCTGACGAGTACTGTCCCCAAGAAAGGTAGTGTTTTGGCAGCAGGAGACTGGGTGCGCATTGGCAAAATCAGTCGAACTTTCGACAAAGGTTACTTACCCAACTGGACCACCGAATTGTTTCGTGTCACTGAACGAGTGCGTGGCCGTCATCCTGCCGTCTATAAATTGGAAGACATGAACGGGGAAGTGTTAAAAGGAACGTTTTACTTGCCCGAGTTACAACGTGTGACCAAAAAAGAAGACGAAGTGTACGAGATCGAAAGCATTCTCGACCGAAGAACACGTAAAGTGGGAAAACGTCGTGTCAAAGAAGTCAAAGTACATTGGAAAGGATATCCTTCGAGTTTTGACTCTTGGATCGACGCTTCGCAAATCATTGACTTTAAAAAGAAGTGACCATCATGCCCTTCAACACAGCCTCAACCGCTACCACTACAGTTACCACTCCTTCCCCCAGTTCTTCTCTGCAAGATCTACAAAAGCAACTGTTGTGGGTGTGGTGTGGAGAACGTGTGCCTAAAACGCAAATCGTCTTTTTCTGCCAAATCTTTGTGGTGTATTGTGTCATCGGTGCTACCATTGCTAATTTGAGTTTGCAACAAGGAGACAAACAATTGTGGACCATTTTAATCAGTAGTTGCATCGGTTACCTTTTTCCCAATCCGTCATTGAAATACTCTTCTAACGGGAACATCGGCAGCCTTGCGCCCAACGTCAATCACCCTTCCAACAGTCACCATAACAATCCTCTTTTCGACACACCTTTGACCTCCAGCGACCCCTCGGACAGCAGAACACTGGAATTATGAACAACCAATTTTACTTCACGTTGCCCAGTGACAGTTCCATGGATGTGTTTCCCAAAAACACCTTATGCTGTTTCACGGCCAAATTACCTCAGGCCATTCAATTGGGAAGTGGCTTTGGTGGAAATAATTTACCCTACACAAATCCAAAACATCACTGAAAAGCAAAACACTTTCCACTTCGAAATCATGAACGAGCAAGTGCAACAAGAGATGAATAAAATCGGGGTTTTAGGTGACACAAAATCAGCAAGCAATCCATTATTCAGCATCTATACTGTGAGAATTTCAGCAGGCTAATATTTTAGCGGTGAACATTTGGTTCGAGCCAGCGTTTGGCAAAGCACTGAATAGTACCAAAGGAAGTGTTAAGATTGAGTATCATAAAGTGGCTCGTCGCCTAATGATGAGATTTCAGGATACCTAAACGTTGTCTATCAGGTTTAATGGTAGTTTGTTTGAAATTTTGTGTGGACGTCCACAGATGGTAGGATAGAATCTGAGCCCGAAAATTAGCAACAATATGGATTTTTACAGGGTTTTTGGATCCCCGGTAGAACTGAACGAAGAACTCAATTTGATTTTTATGTACCCTGATGTGGTGGAGTACAACGTGGTGGGACTCACCTCCGTACCGTTACTGCGTGTGGATTCTGGATTTCAAAGTGGCTTCTGTCACGAACACTGACGAGGAAGGTGGAAACACTTATGACGTTCAGCGAGAATTTGTACATCCTCACTACCTACCCGTCAGTAAGTCGTATTTCGACACTGTCAACATTGCTATAAAAGGAGATCTGGGACAAAATATTCCATTCTCCAAAGGGAAAGTCACGGTGAAACTCCATTTTCGAAAACGATTCTCTAGCGAGTTGTAAGTCATGTATCCAGTGTACCGAGGAGTCGCTCGACAGCGAGGACATGGTTTAGGAGATATATTGAAATCGGTGTTTCGTTCGGTGGCTCCGGTTTTGAAACCGATAGTGACACGGGGATTACACGCCTTAAAAGATGCCGCTTTGACGCAAGGCAAAGAATTTCTCCAAAATGTCATTATCGACAAACAAAACCCCAAAGAAGCTTTCTTGAGAGCAGGCAAAAGTGTCTTGCTTCAAACGGGCAAAGACATTTTGGGTCGGAGGGAAACTCTTATAAATACCATGGACCCTGCCGAGTCAGTCATTCCTGCTTCCCTGACGCCACAGCAAGGACAAGGCAGAACGAGACGGCGACGAAGACACCCCTCCAGAAGACTTCACACTCATAAAGCTAGAAAGACCAATAAAAGAAGAACCGTCCGAGACTTAGACGTTTTTGATTATTAAATCACAAACAGAGAGAAAGAAAGAAAACGATGCACCGAGAGTCTTGCGTCTCTTCCAAGTCCGAACTGTATCTGTTTGCCATTACACCCACCATGATGACAATGCAAGAATCTCAATGGGTATAATTTCATCCCGTCTCCTGTTTGACGGATCCAGCTCCCATCGAGTTTGAAATCAAAGGACAGCCCGAAGATTACATCGATCTGAATAGCAGTTACTTGTACTTGAAAGTCAAAGTTCTCGATCCGACTGGAAAAAATCCTATAGACAACATCAATGAGGAAGTAGCCCCTGTCAACAATTTCATGCATTCCTTGTTCAGCGAAGTGGATTTGTACTTGAATAACAAACTGGTCAGCAGCAGCATGGATACTTACCATTACCGAGCGTACCTAGAAAATCTCTTGACGTACGGAAAAGAGGCCAAGAACACTCATCTGGATGATTGCGTGGTATGGAAACCTGACACGGCTGACAAATTCAATGACACCTACTTGATTAAAGAGAAAGAAGCAGACCACAGTGTGGGATTCAATGGTCGCCGAAGCAAAATTCTAAAGCGTAATTTAGAACTGATGGATCGTTTGCATTTGGAAATGTGGTTGCAAGGAAAGTATTTGCTGAACGGAGTGGATTGCCGCCTGAGATTAAATCGTAGCAGTGCCGCTTTCCATTTGATAGCTGATACTGACGGTTACAAAACCAAAATCGAAGAAGCCAGACTTTACGTGCGACGCGTGGAAGTGTTACATAAGGTGGGAAACGACATCAGTCACACTTTGAGCAGAACGATGCCAAGAATCCGATACGACGCGTAGAAGTGAAAACCTTCACCATTGCCACTGGACTCCGATCCAAGATCGAAGATCATCTGTTCCAAGGACAGTTACCCAAACGTTTGATCGTTGGTATCATCAGCAATGCAACCTTCAACGGATCCCACAATCAAAATCCTTTCGAGTTCCAGCACTTCGACGTGTCCAAGATCGAAGTTAGTCGCGATGGCAAGACCTTGTGTACCAGACCCTTCGAACCTAACTTTCAGAAAAATTACATGAGATCGTACTTGTCCCTGAACGAAGCTACCGGATAGTAGGGACCAACGCCAGCCACGGCATTTCGTACAAGGATTATTCAATAGGCTACGCTTTGTGGGCTTTTGATTTCACTCCAGACCAAGGCTGCGACAAGGGACAGTTCCACCATATAAAATCCGGTCAGATTCGTGTGGAACTTCAGTTTGTAAAACAACTAGACTACACGGTGATCTTCATCTTGTATGCCGAATTCGATAATACCATAGAAATCAACAGTTTGAGAGAAGTCATTCTAGACTATTAGAAGCTCTGGAAGACTCTTATCCATCTTTGAATGGTAAAGAATCTTTGGAAATGGAATGGGAGGATACCGAGGAGGCAGAACCCCAAGACAAAGACGAAGAGGACGTGGTGGTCACGTCCAGATGGCCAGAACAAGAACAACATTTAGTGTCCTATTTTGCTAAACATGTGGCAGATAAAATTACGGAATTAACCAAGAAAGATTGCTATGGATGTCAAAACGATCATCCCAGTCAAATTCAACACGATAAATGTCTGATGATGAGTCAAGAAGAAAAATTGGACTAGTATCTGGACAACGCTTGGAGTCTCATCTCGGAGGAAGCAGTGTTGCATCAATGGTATAAAGACTTGCGTGATCATTCCTGCCCTCCAATGACTACTCTAGAGATCTATCTCATCGAAGCTCTCTTAGCCCAGAGTGGAGAGACGAGGCTAAGAAACGGTTACTTGTCAGAGATTTTCAAGCAAAATGTCAGAATTGAATTGATGACTTATCATTACCTATGAAAAAAAAAACAACATGAAACAAAATGGATACCTAGGAACTTTATTACCTTTTTATACCGCTTCTTGGAATCCTGTTGTGTGAGCTAAAGATGAACTACCTCATCGCAAATCTCAAGACCACCAAGCTTATGTCATCAACACGGACAACAGTCATCTCCCAGGAACCCACTAGGTAGCCGGCTACTTTCCTAAAGAAGACTGTGTGGAGCATTTTGATTCGTATGGATTACCACCTTTGGAAGACGACATCATCGACTTTATGAGAAGAAATGCCCAGACGACACGATTAATTAATGTGAAATTACAAGGCACAGATTCCATGGTGTGTGGACAATATTGTGTGTGTGTGTTTTCTTCATCAACGCAGTCTTGGATATTCTTTAGAACATTTAGTGACCTATTTTGATCGTAACTCTTCTAGAAACGATGAAAAAGTAGATCGACGGTTTTGTGACCGTTATGGCTATCTTTTGTCTTTAGCTAGGAAACGTAGTGTACATCCATGGCCTCATGACTTCCATCAGTGGAAATTTAACTTGACTTCACAACGTTGTCAACCTAGTCAGAAATAGTTTGTTTAATATTATTGTTAATTGTTAGTTGTTAGTTGTTTATTTAGTAAAAAAAAAATGTTGATGTTATATAAATTGTTAGTTATTTGTTGAATAAAAAATGTTGTGTTTTGAAAAAAAAAATGTGTCTGTCGTTGGTTTTCAAAAATTTTATCATTATAAATGCTGTTTGACTTCTCTCAATCCCTCAGCATGAAATTAGCTATCATAGCGTTCCGACACTAAAACTCAGTAGGCATGTTTTCTATCGCGTCTGCGTTTGAACCATATAAAGCGAGGCAGTCTCCAGTCTGACCAAGATTCATTCTCTTTCATTCCATTCCATTCCATTCATCTTTCACCCAGTGGACGTCGAAGGAGCAACACCGGTGCGCCAAGCCTGCGTTATCGTATGGGGAAGCGGAGGGAGCTGCGCTAAAATTAGTGCTCTGATAAGGGTGGAGAAGGGAGCGGAAAAGTGTGCTGCACATGGGCCACGACTATCTAACAAAATAGAAGGAAAAGAAGCGTGGACCTTGTATGTGTTAGCTGCCCGCGGAGAACCAACTACCAACCCATCGAGATGAAGACTTAACTACCCACACATCGAGAAGATACATCAAAACTGCGACTGGCGTATTATTAGTCCAGTATTAACGCTGCGACCGAAATGTTATCATGACTGGAAAAGGAAATAGCGGACTTTGTCTGGGGTTTAGTACTGTTGGCCACAGATGAAGAACAAGCCAGTCTGAATACCAGTGCAGACCAAATCCGGAGAAGCCTGGACGTTCCTGACTCGGCATGAAAAGACCGAGCAACCTATCAATTTTGCCTGGGTGAATGTATTTAGTTTTCATTTTTGCTTGAAAGCCGTTTCTGATCATATCTTTATGTTGTAGCTCAGATCCTTTTGAAATTTATTCATAGTTTATTATGCGTGCTACAAAAATGTATGAGTCATTTTGACTTAGCTGATAGGCATATTTTAGGAATATTTATGTACACTTTGTACACTAAATTCCAACCTTGAATGTAATTATAATGAAATTTAGTAACTCGTTTGATTTTATCAATTGCACAGGTGGCTTATACAATATTGGGTTATTATTTATATGTCCATCAGTATAACTGGACTGAATTTGAAAAAAATTAAGTACGGACTGGCGTTTAAGGGCTTCATCGCGTTTGCGCCTCCTGCCGAGACCTTTTCCTCCTTTTCCTCACTCGGACACCCGTATCATGACGGAGATGTGGAACAATTTCCACCCGTCTAAACACCAGGTGTCCCGATGTGACGTCATAGTCGCGACCAGTCGCGACTGGCGTCTCATACTGCTTTGGTTGACACCTGGTACCGCTGTAGGTTGGACTGCAAATTTAAATTTACTTGAGTGCGTGTTGGGTCTGTTCCCACTCAAGATAGCATCAGAGCGCTAGCTGGTGCTGTGGCGGAGTGGCATGTGGGTGCATGATGAAACATGCTGCATGTGGGGACTGGAGACCAATACGTGGAAGAAGAAAGATAGTCCGGTGATACTTACATGCCAATGAGTCTCCTCTTTTATTGAGGAGTGTGCTGTTGTACTTAAAAGTTAAGCACTTTACTCTACAGTACTCAAGTCAATTCAATCAGGTCATTCTGGGCTTATTTGACCCATGACCTGATGGCATAATTAATCAGCATTCTGTGAGTGCATAAACACCTGGGGGATGGGGCACTAATTCCTTCCCCCAGGATTAATTAAACAGCCTGAGGTGCATGCATAAACCAGTAGCACATGTACATTGTACGCACGCCACTTAAATCCAAACAAGCATAAACAAAAAGCAGTCTGGCTACCCAACGTTGATTTGTCAGCTACAACAACATGAGCAGACTCACCAAGCTTCTTGAACTCCAGATGCACCTGGAAGTGTGCAGCGAACGTAGCAGAACGAACACAGCGGTAGAGGGAAAACCGGAAATGCCAGGTGGAGAAAAAGGCGGGACTTGAATTGGATCATTCAGTTTTCAGGAACATGCTTGTGGGCTCAGGAAAGGTTTTTTTTTTTTTTCTTTCTATTCCACCCTTACAATACAATTACAGACACTATAATTTAAATTTATTAAGCTAATTAGTAGCCTAAAATAATTAAACCGTTCTTTTCAGAACTATTTTCACACCGCGCCGTAAAGCGCTCCAAAACATGACAATGCTTAACATACCCCGTATAAGCGGGGAAAACTTCCTGAAGGAATATTTTTTCAGGACGGAAGAGGAAGAAATGGAGCCAGGAAGGCTTTTTAAAGCCTTCAGAGATCCATGGGTCCAGGCCCTGGACCTCTCCAACATCCCGGCACAAGAGAGGCCGGGTGATATTGCCATATTTTCTGCGCTAGCAGTACGTGGCATAGACAACACTAAATTAGACACCTTTTACAACATTGGGAGAGGGATCGTACTCCTCTACCCAATAAACGAAGAACATCTTCTACCGAGAGGTAACATCATGTTAGGGGATAAGGTAGCCAGGGTGACCCAATCCCCTTCTGACACGCCTAATTGAAAAAAATATACAGAAGCATACATCTCTCACTTCCCCAGAGAAATCCCCCTGGAAGTTTTCCAGGAGGGTTTCGAACAAACAACTTCTGTGAAAATAATCAGTATTAAAAGAGACACATACAAAACCATGCCAGGATTGTACAATGGCAAAATTGTAGTCAAAATTGACATAAGAGACTAAAAAAAAATCCCAGAACATTTCAAAGTCTATGGCATTCCAATACAAACATAGTTCTACAATTGCCACATGGTGAGGCCATGTGGGACCTGCGGCACCATTGACCACAAAAAGTGGGATTGTCCATTAAAGAACCAATAACAACAACAACAACATCAACAACAAATTGAAACAGAACCAAAACAGATACACAGAACATACGCTGAAGCAGTCAAGGATTTCACTAGAGAAGCGACACCTCCCAACATAGAGCTAACACAAACCAATACACCATCACCATTCACCATTACTGCCAACACCAATACCACCCCTACCCACATTATCACACCCAGTTGTCACTTCCCCATTACCGTCAACGAGCAGTGAGGAAACATCAGAACAAGAAAACACAGCTCACAAAGAAATTGAAGCAGAACACACACACACACACACACACACACACACACACACACACACACACACACACACACACACACACACACACACACACCGATACGACAGACAACACCAACAAAGACCAACAAAACCAAACACAAACCAAAACAAGTCAGAACTACTCGAAAGGAAGCAAACTCACCTGAAGTGAACAAGATCACAAAAAGAAGACCAAATGTAGTAGTGGACACCCCCAAAACCTGAAGAAATCAGAGAAATGATTAGGGAAATAAAAATGAAAAACCACTACTACCCCCACTTAAGGACAACAAAACACTGACAAAATCAAACACAACAACCACAACAACACAAAAGGCAGACCATACAGACCACGCATACATAACCAAGGCCCAACTAGAATTCCAAACACCACCGACTAACCCAGGGAAAAAGAATCAATCAAAACACCAACCAAAGGAAAAAACTGACATGCCAATAAAACAAAAAAATCAACCAACAGGAACGACCCCAAACAACAAAACTTCAAACAATGCAAATCAGACAGAAATCGAGACAAATACAAGAACGACCCCAAACAAAGAAACTTCAGACAATGCGAATCAGACAGAAAAATCGACATAAATACAATGTAAACAAAAAAAACTATACTTTAAATAGTAAAAAGCCTAAAGCATGATAAGAAAATCCGAATACAATTTTGAACCAAAAAAATGGAAAAGAAACTTAAAATATTATCACTAAATATAAACGGAGTTGATTTCAAGAAAGCAAAATCACTAATAAAAATTGCCATGCAATATGATTTAATTTTTTATACAAGAAATTCACAACACTGAACAAAAAATAATAAACTTCATTGAAGATAAACTTAGTGCGATTTTATGACACAAAACGACAACACATCAACCAGATCAGAAGTAGGAATAATTATAAACCATAAAATACTACATACAGACTGGAAGACAATAACAACACCACATAAACTAAAAGGAAGGCTACTGTATATACAAATAAACAAAATACACATAATGAACCTATACATGCCACCAAAGAGAAATAGGAAAATACCCTTCATTTACAGACTATCAAACTACCTACAAACATATAATATGGACAATATCATTATAATAGGTGACTTCAATTCAGTCACAAAAGACATTGACAAAAATTTGGTTTAGCAAAATGGGATAGAGATGTACTACACCATATAGAAGGCCTAATTCAAAACAACAACTTAATAGATACTTTTAGATATCTGCATCCGAACAAAAGAGAATATACATACACAAGAGAGAACATGGCCTCAAGAATAGATCAGGCTTATATAAACATTAACTACAAAAGCAATATAATAAGCGGCAAAATACTAAGAGAAAATAGCTGACCATAATGCAATAGAACTAGAAGTAAAAGTTAACCAACCTAATAAATGGGGAAAAAGTCACTGGAAACTAAATAACTCAATTTTAGACCTACCGGAATATAAAGAGGAAATCGTGGATTTATTTCAAACCATAGAAGAACTTAACATATATTTTATATGGGACCAAATCAAGGAAAAAAATAGCTAAAATAAGTCAAAAATATTCTAGAATGCAGGCAGAAAAGTACAAACTAATAGAAAAAGAATGCCAGAATTTTGATAAATAACCCTAATATGAGTACAGAAGAAATAAATACAGCACAAAAAGTAATTGATAAAATATACGAAATAAGGACAAATGGAAACCAAATGAGAGCAGGTCTCTCTCAGGATATCTACAGAGTAGGAAAAAAAACATACAATAGAGAAGAGATACGAAGGGGTATGGAAATAAATATAACTAAACTGAAAGACAATAATCAAGAAATAGAAGGGAAGGAACAAATATTAAAGTACACAAAAAATTTTTTACAAAACATTGCACACATCACCAAAAATAAATGAAGAAACAACAACTAAATAAATTGAAAAACTTCAAATCCCAACAATAGAAGGAGACCAAAAAACACAATGTGATGAAACAACAACAGAAGAGGAAATTAAAAAAGCAATAGATCAACTCACAAAAAATAAATCTCCAGGACTCGATGGTCTGATACCTGAATTTTGTAAAAAATTCAAAATAGCCCTGACACCCTTATTAAAAAACCTATACAACAATATACTCACTCAACAAGAAATGACAGAGAGTATGAGAACAGGTTTAATCACTTCAATTTTGAAAACCATAAGAGATTGAAAAAATTGGCGTCCAATTTCATTATTAAATTTAGACTACGAAATACTTAGTAAATTCTTAGCAAATAGAGAAATAATTAATAAAAACCAAACATGTCATGAAGAAGGGAGAAACATACAAAACAATATTCTTTCAATTAAAACAATAATTGATTACATGAACTCAAACAACATAGATGGTGCACTCATACTGATAGATTAAGAGAAGGCTTTTGAAGGATAGAACTTAATTACATTATAAAAATCTTTAAAAAAATTTGGCTTTGAAAACACATTCCAAACGTGGGTAAAAACACTATATACAAACATACAATCTATGGTTCAAGTAAACGGAGCAAAAACCAGACAATTTCCATTAAAAAGATCAGTAAGACAGGGATGTCCCCTATCCATGCTCCTATATGTGATAGGAATAGAATCACTTAGGAATGTCATACAGAATGATGAAAACATAAAAGGGGTAAAATATCAAATATGAGAGATAAATGTAAAACATTTCAACACGCGGATGATTGTACACATTTTATAACAACACAACAATCATATACATATCTAACAGATCAGTACAATCACTTTGGATTATCTTCTGGGTCTCAAATTAACCACAGTAAAACTGAAATACTATTGATAGGAAACTGGAAGGGGAACCATCCAGGACTTCCCCCAGAAATCTTTAAAAAACAAGTTGAAGTCCAAGGTGTAAACCTTGGAGAAAATAGTAAAACCTTAATTTTCAATAAATTATTAACAAATTAGAGAAGGATATAAAAATATGGAGTAACAGACAACTAAATCTACTAGAAAAAGTTAATATAGCTAAAACCTTTTTATTCAATTCAATTTGGCACGAATTTGATGTAACAGATTTTGAATTCTACTATATGAACAAATAGAAGCACTAACAACAAATTATATTTGGAATGGAAAAATTAATAAACTACCTAAATATAGGCTACAAAAAGGGAAAAAACATGGTGGAGCAAGTCTCCCTAATTTAAGAATAAAACAAGTAGTAAACTACATAGACATAATTAAAAACCTCAGCCAGAACCCTGAATATTACTGGCAGGGGATTTATTTATATTGATTTGGATTCTTGCTTTCCAACAAACCATATATATATATATATATATATATATATATATATATATATATATATATATATATATATATATATATATATATATATATATATATATATATATATATATATATATATAACATTACTAAAACGATTGCACCACCCAAAGAAGCATATAGAATAACGAACACAATTAAGATATATAGACAAACAAAGGGAATTTGGGAAACTACAAATAAAGAGGACTTGTACAAATTGATAAAAAAAAAATAATACAACCAAGATAACCAAAAATAAAATAGAAACTCAATATTTATATTTTAAGTGGGATAAAAAATGAGCCACTTGGTCAAAAATTAAAGAAAAAAAAAAAACAAAAAACAATCCAAGATGTTAGAATACCTGCATGATGCATGGTGGACAGAAGAAAAAGCATTTCAAAGAAAACTCATTAAAATACTTCCACCATGTAAAAAACAAACGGATAATAAAAGACACATAATACTGCAATGTGAAGTTTTAAAGATTCAGAGAGAACAAATAAAGAATAAAATAATACACAAACTAGGACATTTTGATGAAAAACAACTATTATATATAAATGATATAAATGATAAAAACTTCTATAAAGAAGTGACTGAGTTCATACAACAGAATTAGAAGCAGAAACGTATGGATAACTGAATCAATTAATTAATAACAAAAAATTCCCAAAATGAACCCAAAGCCTCGAAAAAGCCGTCTATGATGAGCTAGCTAAAAGGTCCCCGGATCAACTCATACCCTTATATTTCCCCGGAAAAGTCATCTATGATGAGCTAATTTAAAGGGCCCCGGAAGCCAACACTCCCGGGAAAAGCCACAACATGTGAGCTATTTTCAAGATAACCTATGTTTTCCATCACGTCCGCGTGATAGGAAATTTCAATCCCTTTTTGGTCACTCTGCCTACAACCGTTCAGAAGGCTACAACCAGAGTTGAAATTAAAAAGGAGCAGGGCTCACTAGATAGCCAAGCCATTATGTGTGCACTCTGATGAGAGGTTATCGGAGAGGGCTTTGCAACTGACAATTGATTATACATTTAATTAGGAATTTACAACATCTAATATTCGACTTCGCGATACAACAAAACTCAATAAAAAAAGAAGACAAGATTCCAGAACATTATTCTTTTCAAAAACAAAACCGCGTACAAAGAAAATCAATCTTCTTCTTTCCTTCTTTCTTCTTATACCTCCTCGATGCTAATACTGCGAAACACACAAGAGAAAATACATGTAAGCAACCATCTACTGCCCTGGTCAGTCAGGTGAACTTCATCACCACTCACGTAGACGCTGCGAAATCCTCGAATATTGCAAAAAAAAGACACAGATTCGGAGTAAGCAAAACCCCTGACCAGCTTGTGGTTTACGCGACGGGCCAGGCGAGCATACTGACACCTGCCCATTCCCCTGGGACGAAATCGAGGCAGCATCGACCCCATGCAGACAGACAGAACTCCCGAGTGAATCAAAGCATCACATGGCTGTATCAGCTGATTTACGATTTGATATGGAATTAAAACCCCAATGTCATTCTCGCCCAAAATAAGGAAAACCACATCCGGCAACGGATCCAATATTGGCAATCTATCCAGAAAATGGCTTATTCTGGCTCCGGGACGCCCCTCAGACCTCAAGGTCATATCCCTAGGTTAATGACACAAAAACGATAAGTCAGAACGTTGCTGGAGGCGTGCCACAATGGCCACACACTAATAAATGCATCTTCACTTGACTAAAATTTACAAATGAATGAAACTCTATAAGAAACTACATTATATATACTTGGCATGTTTTCCATCACGTCCGTGTAATGAAAGATTTCAATCCCACAAAAGTACTAAGGTACATCTAAATTCCAAAACAAGTGCCAAGGCACTTTCAATTAAAACTTAAGACCGACAGTGTTTTCCATCACGTTCAGGTAATAGACAATTTTAATTTTAAAATCAGCGCTAAGGTGCAACAAAACTAAACATAAATTGGATAACAGCATGCTAAGGCATGCAGAACAACTGGAACACATAATAACAAAACACAACCCACGCACGCATAAAACAAAAATACGAAGCACCTAGACACATTATTTATTTATTACTTCCAATATGATATTTCGGCCTTAATTTATACAGCTAGACCTGGATAGGAAAAAACAACTATAATTAATTTGATTTAGATAATGCTGTCCAAACAACAAAAGGGAAACCATTGCAACACAGCACTCACCAAACAGCACGACACAAGGACAAAACTGACTCAGGCAAACTCACTTCGGAAAACTACTTGATTGGGGTCCAAGGAGAGGAATCCAACCCTGGGACTTAATAGTTCCAAGGGGGGGGGGGAGGGGTAGTACTATCCTAAGTTCCAAGCAAGGGAGGATAGAAACCAGCCCGCTGCCAGCCCAGGCAAAGGGAAGGGAGTATAACCTCACCAAGATTCTTTGGGATAATAAAAACTAGAGAATTTCATGAACAAAACATGGATTAACCCTGACTAAATTTTTTTTATAAAACCTTATTAATTTCAAAACACAAATACTTATAACACTTTCTGGGAGGACTAGGGAAACCCACACCAAAACACATCTTTTGGAAAACAAGGTGTCACTACTAAGTCCTAACAAGCCATATATGCTGGGACGGGGCTAAGTGGTGTCAACACTCGGATGCACCTGGAATATGCCAGGCGCCTTTTAGATGAGTTGACAATGGAGGCTATAGCGGAAAGTGCCAGGCTTACAGAGGAGGAAGAGGAAAAAAAGAAGAAAGAAGAAGAGGAAAAGAGAGAGGGATCCTGCCTCACCTCATACTGAGACCTGTGTGTGAGGTGAAACCTGAGGTGAGGACACCAACGCCTCCACAGGCAATAGCACCACTGCCACAGGCACATCAGTTACAGCCACAGCCACAGCCACAACAACAACTAGCACAGCGTCCACAGGAGGCAAGGAGGCCAGATTATCATCCCCGGGTCTGGCACAGAAGACAGAGGGAACAACAAGTGTTCACTATCCCACAAAGTGAAGGCTGGGATAGTGAAGCCAATCAACCTCCCTCTGCGTTCCCAACCACAAACATCAATTGGGAGCATAACTGGAGCAGACGATGCGTGTGTGTGGCTAGACCTGGGAGGTGCCAAGATTAGCCATGTGCAATTGGAGTTCTAAAAAACAGCCCTTCTCAGGGCTAATCAGATCTCTGGAAACGACACTATTCAAGTTGCCAATTTGTGTGAATGTAAAGTAGTGTGACTATAAACACTCACTCCTTTGCTGATGAGTGTGTATGTGTGTGTGTGTTTGTCTGTATGCGTTAGCGTACGTTTGTGTGGATAGTAGAGTGTGTGTCGACCTGGAAAAGGCGTTCGACCTTGTCTGGACCAAAGGCCTTATAGCAAAACTCAACAATTACCGGATAACAGGCCGCAAATTTAACTGGATAGAAAACTTCCTAACAGGTCGGAAAATTATTACCAGAGTGGGGGATACTTACTCTGAAGCACGCCCACTGGAAAATGGTACCCCTCAAGGGAGTGTGCTCAGCCCCACACTATTTAACATCATGATCAATGATCTAGACCAGAACCTAACTTCAACTAAAATAGATATATCGCAATTTGCAGATGATAGCGGTATATGGAGATCAGGCAATCCCGCAAACCACCAAACAATTGACGAAATCCAACAGAGCCTAAACAAAATAGGGAGATGGGCTGATCAATGGGGCTTCAAAATTTCCCATGAGAAAACAGTAGCAATCATATCCCAACCCAAAACGTAACAACAACCTAAAATATCCCACTATATACATTCAAAACAACCCTATCAAATCCGTTAAGGTAGTAAGATTCCTGGGTATCTACTTTGATGAACATCTGAATTGGAGCCAACATATTAAAAATCTTATAATTAATTGTAATAAAGACCTAAACCTAATGAGAAACCTTAAAGGAACAACATGGGGATCCAATCAAGAAACACTAATAACTTTGTATAGAGCCTTCATAAGATCAAAACTGGTTTACAGATGTCAAGTATATAACTCGGCTAACTATAAGCTATTAAAACAACTGGATTCAATACAAAGAAAAGCTCTAACCGTCTGCACAGGCATCCTCCCATCAACATCACTTGAATAACTTCAAATACTAACAGGAAAACTACCACTGAAATTAAGACGGCATGAGCTCATTTTAAGATATGCAGTACGAGTAACTATTCACCCAAACTCACACCCAACCAGAATAACAATTCAGAAGTGCAACAAACCATTCAGCCGCAAACTAGTTCCTAATATCCCAGGAGGGAAACTTATTCATGAACTTGAAAAACAGCTACCAATCCCTGACTATCAGGTCGAACAACTAGAATACCCTGATCAGGCCCCCTGGATAACTCCCAAACCGGACATTAACACCAAAGCAACTGAACACGGGAATAAACTTGATCAAGAACAAAAACTGAAAGTATCTATCACAATGGATATACTTGACTCCTACTCCGGTTTTGTAAAAATTTACACTGACGGGTCAAAAACATCAGAGCCACCCAGGTCAGCAGCGGCCGTGGTAATCCCAGAACGCAATATACAAATTGGAGCCAGGCTACCGGATCACTGCTCCATATTTACAACAGAATTCTGGGCTATCATGGAAGCTCTGAAATGGATTAAAAACAATATCATTAAAAAATCTGTAATAATAAGTGACTCGCTTAGCGTCATCACATCCATTCAATCTAACAACACCAAATCAAGAGTAAATTTTCTAAGAAAAGCTTACGTACTACTAAAAGAACTCAAAAGCAACAAACAGTACGTAGAGTTCATGTGGATTCCATCCCACATAGGTATCTTAGGAAATGAACCAGCTGATATGATTGCTAAACAAAAATTAGAAGAACCGAGTCCCATCCATCTAAATTACAGTGTAAACGAAATAAACACCATTATTGGAACATACATAAATTGCAAATTGCAATAACAGTGGAATCTAAGCACAAAAGGACGGACACTCTATGCCATCCTAAGCGAACTAGACAGAGCTATTAAACCCCCTTAGATAAATAATTTAGAACAAAAACTAATAAACAGAATTAACACAGGAAAAGCCAAACCAGCAAACAGCTTCGGAAAACACATAGGGCCACAACCAGCTAACATCAACTGTTTCCACTGTAAAACTCCAGAAGACTTACATTGTATTTGCAACGTCTGTCATAAATAGAAAACAGAAAGATCCAAATTCAATCTTGAACAAAACAGAATTGGATCCCCAAGTACATACCCGGAATGTTTAGGAAAAACAAATCCAAACATCATAACTACATACCAAAACGTAATCAAATTCATCAATGAGTCAGGGCTAAACAATAAAATATAAGACCCCCCACAAAACATTTAAATTGGACCAAGGGGGTGTGAGATGGGGAGAGGGCTTCAGTTTACAGCCCATGTAGGGGCATGTATCGGCCTGAGCGCGGGCTGGAGCCTTAATCTCATCTTTCTCCCCATGGAACAGCGTAACTACTATCCTTAAAACGCTAATAAATAAATAAGAACCAAATCAGGCACAACATACACAATATCGCAACAACTTTGCTCAAAAAAAAGTTCTCAATAAATTAACAACCAACAAGCAAATATAAACAATACTTAATTGACACCAGCCTATTTCAACTGGACCAGGGGGTGTGAGATGGGAGGAGGGCTTCGGTTTACAGTCCAAGTAGGGGCATGTACCGGCCTAAGCGCGGGCTGGAGCCCTAACCTCATCATTCATCTCATGGAACATCACAACTACTGCACCTAATCATTAGACATTAGCAAAAATACTTTAGAATTAAACAAACAGCTAATAAAACAATAATAAAAAAAATTCCCCCTCCTATCCTCTTTACTCTAACTAACCCTCTCTAACAGTTACCAAGCTAACACGCCTATAACCCTAACATACCAACCCTACTCAACCAAAGATGACAGCCATTCCAATATGAGTTGATAATGACCTCAAACCTAAACATTATACGGTGGTCCGAACACCAGGACCATCAGGGCCTGCCGTTAAAAAGCGACAACGTAAACCAAAATTAAAAACAACATTAGGGCCCCAAATAGACATATATAAGGTGGTCAAAACCCTATGACCATCAGGCCCCGCCGCACAAGGCGGCAAATAACTACTTTACGTATGTTTTCGGTCCCAGATATCACAGGTTAGCAAATCCAAGACCGACAGGTCCAAAAAACAAAGTATGTTATATTATAAGACCCCCAAACAATAGCTCTTATAATGTGGTCAAAGCCCAAGACCATCAGGGCCAGTCACACAAGATGACAAACCAAAAATTAAATAGCATACCAGTGGCTGTCGTATGAGGTTCCTCCGTAATCGTAACTAACGATAAACTGCACAGAGTATTTTTTCAAAATTCATTCAAGTAGGAAAATATTTAGGCCAGCACCCTGGAGTCACCGAGCATCTTCCTGCGGATTGGCGAATGCCTGACCGGCCTTGTTCCTCCATTTCCTCGACCGGACATAAAAAATTTAACAGCATGCAATGCACTCATAAATACCATACCAAACACAAATCCTCTAAACAACGACATACATGAGTGCGTGACGATACTACCTCCACTCATTTACTCAGTTTTGTAAAAGCAGACTGAAAACATGAGTGCGTGTTAGGTTAATTTCCCACTCATGATAGCCTAACATTCAGGTAGCTTGGAACTTATTTTGTTCCGCGACCTGACGGCTAAATTAACAGCACTCCTTGAGTACATAAACGCCTGGGGGATGTGGCTCTAATTCCTTTCCCCAGGAATAATTTATCATCCTGCTGTGCAGGAATAAACCAGTGGTATATGTCCAATTTTACGCAAACCACTATAATTAAACACATCATCATCATCAGTCTGGCTACTATTGTGGATACCATCGCACATAGGAATCCTTGGTAATGAACAAGCTGACAAAGTCGCCAAAAGTAAACTGGGAGACCCAAACCCTTCCACACTTAAGTATAGCGTTCCAGAAGCTCAGAATATTGCTAAAACCTACATCAACAAAAAATGGCAGGAAAACTGGAATACTACCTCCAAAGGTAGAAAGTTATACTGCAACCTGAAGGAAGTTAACAGGTCCATTAAACCACCTAAAGTAAACAGCTCGGACCAAAAAATTAGTAATCGAATTATAACGGGCAAGACAAAACAAGCTAGCAGCTTTGGTAAGTACTAAAGGCCCCAACCCTCGACCTTAAACTGCTACCACTGCCATACCATGCAGGATCTACATCACATCTTCAATAGTTACTCTAAAGATCAAAATTCCAAAAAGCTCAAACAGATATTGGATCCCCTATAACTTACCCGGCAGTCCTAGAAATTAACAACCCAAATATAAATATAACATAACAAAACATCCTAAATTATCTAAACGAAACCGGATTTAAAGAAAAATTTAACACATTCCCAACCTACCCTGTCAGGCCTTAAGCAAAATATAATATAAGGAACAACCTAAGGGACGGATGTCTGTGAGATCTCAACTAGGAACCTGTTTATGCAGCAAAGATATCCGTCTCTCAGTAGGTCATCACCATAAACCACACAATAACTAACTCCAATATCCCCCCGAACAGAGTAACAATTATCAAGAAACTGCAGTCATAAAACAAATTAAATAGGGATAAACATAGGACTCAACCCAAGAGACGGATGCCTTTGATATGTCACCCTGGGACCTGATTACTCAGCAAAGATGTCTGTCTTCACCAAAGCTGACTCCATTTAATCAAAACTTACAACACCGCAATAACCTTCCCTAAAACGCTCCTTACATTAACAATTAACAAGTAAATAAACATTACTTAGCTAATGCCATTCCACCTAAAAATTTTTGGACCAGGGCGTGTGAGATGGGGAAGGGGCTTCGGTTTACAGCCCAAGTAGGGGCATGTACCGGCCTGAGCGCGGGCTGGAGCCTTTATCTCATCTTTGACCTCATGGAACAACTCAACTACTACCTCTAAAACGCTTAATAAGTAAATAAGAACTAAAATTAGGTCATACATAATAGCTCAACCCACTGGATGGATGTCTTTGATATGTCACCCTGGGACCTGATTATTCAGCAAAGATGTCTGTCCTCCCTAAAGTTGATGCCACCGCACTTAATAATCAGACCTTAAGTAAACTAAAGTTCTAGTGAAACATCAGTATTAACAAACAAACTCCAACAAACTAAAAGCAAAAAAAAAAAAAGAATAGTACACCTCGCCGACTGCTCCTTAAGCAAAAAAAAAAAAAAAAAAAATTCCTATCCCCCTCATCCTTCTCCTACTTTCTCTCAATTAACCTGACAATAAATCTCATCTTATAATCCTACCATACTAAATCGTCTTAACCAAAAGATGACAGCCACTTCAACATGAATTGTTAACGACCCCAAAATCTTCATATTATAAGGTGGTCCAAATACCCAGGACCATCAGGGTCCGCCACAAAAGGCGACTACGTAAGGCTAAATTCGAAAAACATTAGGGCCCCAAATAGTCATAAATAAGGTGGTCAAAAGCCCTATGACCATCAGGCCCCGCTGCACAAGGCGGCAAAAAAAAAAAAATCTAATTTACGTATCCATTCGGTTCCAAATAATTACAAGTTGACATACCCCGAGACCGACAGGCCCGAAAATACTAAAGTAGGTTATGTAAGACCCCACAACAATAGCTCATATAAGGTGGTCTAAGCCCAGGACCATCAGGGCCAGTCACACAAGGGGACAAAACTCTAAATAGATAACACACAAATGGCTGTCATCTGAGGTTCCTCCTTCGTAACAACAAAAACAAATACAAATACAAAACAGCACAGAGTACGTTTTCAAAATTCAAAATCCGTGCAAGACGGAAATCCTTAGGCCAGCACCCTGGAGTCACGGAGCGTCTTCCTGTGGGTTGGCGCGTACCTGCCTGTCCTGCCTCCTCCCTTTCCTCCAACTGACATCAAAACTTAACAGCGTGCAATGCACGCATAAAAACCATACCAACAAAGTCTCTCTAGACAACGAAATACATGAGTGTGTGACGGTACTGCTCCTACTCAGTTACTCAATTTGGTAGATGCGGACTGAAACATGATGTGTGTTGGATCTATTCCCACTCATGTCAGCCTATCATTCAGGTAGCTTGGAACGTTATTGTTCCGCGACCTGACGACTTAATTAACAGCACTCCTTGAGTGCATAAACGCCTGGGGGATGTGGCTCTGATTCCTTTCCCCAGGTAAAATTAACATCCTGCTGTGCAGGAATAAACCAGTGGAACATGCACAATAGTGCGCACGCCACTTAAATTTAAAGAATCCATCAATCAGTCTGGCTACCATTCATACATTCCATTCATTCCATTAGATTCATTCCGTTCCGGGCAGAGACGTCGGCCAGATAACATCGTGCTTGCTCTGAGAATATGGGTGGAAGCAGAAAAGCGGGAGAAACGTGCTTCCATGTGCAGCCATTGAACTACCAAGAAACAAACTGGAGCGTGGCAGCCTTACATGGACAGCATACTGCAGATTACGCTGACCAACTCAACTCACTAAGCTGGACGGGAAGGCGTCACTCCATGAGAAGAAGTGTGAGAGACAGCCACCGGGGAAACTTTTCAAAAGAAGCAAGTACAACGCGACCAATTTTCGGCTGGAATATCACTTGTTTGGACTGTGGAGGGGGGAGATACTTCAACTTTGGAGGGAGGCCAGACCAGGGGAGCAGGTGAGTAATAATTGGCCTGTGAGATAGCTACAGATAAGGGCCTGCGGAAATTCCTACGGTTGGACGGGAAGGCGTTACTCCATGAGAAGAAATGTGAGGAGCAGCCACCGGAGAAACTTGGGAATACAGCCGACCCTCACATGTAGCCCTGATGTAAGCCGAAGACCAAAGAAAATCATAGGCAGATGATCGGGTGTGAAAAGGCCCGCTATATTACTATGGTTGCCTGCATGTATGTCATGAGGTTCTCAATTTGGATTTCGAAAACCTCTTTTGATAATCACTATTTTTTAAGCTCATTTGATCCTTTTGCTTTCACCATCAAAATTTATTCTTTGTTTAATTATGCGTGATACAAACCATGTATGAGTCATTTCGACTTAGCTGATTGGCATATTTTAGAAATATGTATGTACACTTTGTACACTAAATTCCAACTATGAATGTATTTTATAATGCAATTTTGAAAGTTATTTGATTTGGTTAATTGCACAGGTGGCTTACACATTATTGGATTTTTATTTATATATCCATCAGTATAACTGGACTGAATTTGAAAAATTAAGTACGGACTGACGTTTAGGGGCTTCATCGCGTTTGCACCTCCTGCCGAGACCTTTTCCTCCTTTTCCTCACTCGGATATCTATACCATGATGGAGATGTGGAACAATTTCCACCCGTCTAAACACCAGGTGTCCCGATGTGACGTCATAGTCGCGACCAATCGCGACTGGCGTCTTATACTGCTTTGGTTGACACCTGGTACCGCTGTAGGTTGGACTGCAAATTTAAATTTACTTGACTGCGCGTTGGGTCTATTCCCACTCAAGATAGTCTCAGCGCTAGCTGGTGCTGTGGCGAAGTGGCATGTGGGTGCATGATGAAACATGCTGCATGTGGAGACTGGAGACCCATACGTGGAAGAAGAAAGATAGTCCGGTGATACTTGCATGAGAACGAGTCTCCTCTTTTATTGAGGAGTGTGCTGTTGTAGTTAAAAGTTAAACACTTTATTCTACAGTACGCAAGTCAGTTCACCGGCTGGCGTATTCAATCAGGTCATTCTGGGCTTATTTGACCCATGACCTGATGGCATAATTAATCAGCACTCTGTGAGTGCATAAACGTCTGGGGATGAGGATGTAATTCCTTCCCCCAGGATTAATTAAACAGCATGCGGTACAGGCATAAGCCAGTGGCACATGCACCATTGTGCGCACGCCACTTAAATCTAAACAAGCAAATAAACAAAGTCTGGCTACCCAGCGTTGACTAGTCAACACTTTGAAAAATGAATTTGTACAGCGCCTACGTGGTGGAAAGGCTTCAACATGAATGGAGGTATCCAGTTATCAAAGACTTTGTGACAAGTCAGGTCACCAGCCTGAAAGTAGCCAGGGATCTAGTGAAAGGCATGATTGAGGAGGAAGTGTAGAAATTAAGAGGCTTCATCCAGCCTAAGTATGTGAGAGTGGGAACATTGAAGCAGGCCCTTGATAATGTCATCAAAATGAGGTGCTTTTTACAAGACCTAGCGAATTTCACAGAGTGGTCTTTTGTCAAGAGGGGGTTAGAGCAATTAAAGAAAGCAGAAGAAATGACGAGAAAGTCCTGGAAGAAGAGGTAAAGAAGATCAAAGATACCTGGGCAAAAGAGAGAAAGGATAAAGAAAACAGAAACAAGAAAGAGGAGTTTGAGAGACTGAACAAAAATTGGATGAAGGTGCAGGAAAAAGTTAGATCCATGGGACATCCTGACTGGATACCAGACCATAAAAACAAGAAGAAGAAGAAAGGAATCATAGAGAAAGCGAGGAGCTGGTGGAAGAACTGGGGAAAATAGAAGAACCCAAAGACCCTTTCCAGGGCCACTTCATTGCCTCGAACAGATTTATTCAAAATAATTTGCCATATATGTGCGTCTTTGTTTGTTTGTCTATGTATATATCTATGTCTCTACTGTATTTGTCTCTACCTAGGTTACCGCGTATTCAGGTCAGCCACTTGCAACATTGTTGCCAGTACCATGACGTCACCTCACCTGTTTCATTCCTATTGTCCCTATACAAAACCCAACCTTTTGTCTTGACGCTATAGTAGCCCAGCGTTCATTTTGACGCCAAAGTAGCCCAGGGGGTATTTTGACGCCAAACGTGCCGGGGTGGGTGGGATTGAGGGTTGTGTGTGTCTGTAACATATTTTCCCGTTGACACTAAAGTGCCCCCATTCACTACTACCATAGGGACAGTGGCGTAGCTTGGGGAGGGCAGGGAGGGACAGTTGTCCCCGGGCGCCATGTGCCAGGGGCGCTAAAATGAGGAAAATACAACTATTCGTTATCTCAGATGCACTCGAAGGGGGCGCCAAGTTTATGTTTTGTCCCCGGGCGCTAAGTACCCTCGCTACGCATCTGCATAGGGAGTATCTCTTTTTAACAAATCAATATAACTCTGTTGATAAGATATACTAACTATAGTATACAAGTAAGGTGTAAAAAACAGAAAGGTATTTAATGGCTTGTGTCATTCATACCTCGTTAAGGACCCAAGTGATCGAATACTATTCATTGATCCAAGGAACGAAATGCTCACTTTCTTGGAAAAAATGTTAATATGTAAAAGAAAAAGTCGTGCTTTTTTATTTTTTATGGTAATCAATATGTTAAGAATCATGGATAAATGATTAACACAAATTTATATACTTAATATACATGTGAAGATTGAATTTTCAATGAAGTTGTACGAAATGCAATTTTTTATTGTTGTAACTTGAATTTTCTATCATTTTAATAAATATTGTGATTTTTGCTTTAATACAGCAATGAGTCTAATATTGTATAAAAATAATGAAAAAAAACCTCCTGTGTACTATGTTAGCGAATTCAGTAACATGATACAAGATCTCATATCAGGCTGATTCAATAAATTAGGATGTTGGCTCAGCGACTACCGATCAAGTTAACTTTTCTAGGATGCTGACTAGACGAACTTTTTTTGTATACTTACGTGACAAAAGAAAAATAAATAGATTTTGCAAAGGTCATTAACTGTGAAGTCTAGAGATGCCAAGCTATAGGACCATTTATGGGAAATGGAAGGTGCTATCATACAAGTTCGGATGTTTTCGTAAATCTTCCGAAACAGGTTTTGTTATTTTCCTTAACTCAGAATAGCAAGATTTAGTCGAGGATACCCTTATATGGGAGCAAACTCACATTCCTCACTGCCCGAGATCACAATATAAGTAAAACCACCCAAGTCGTTGGTAATAGTTTAGTTCAAGACTTCACAACGTTCGCCTTCCTTTTCCTATAAGAGAAATTACGTACTACATTTCAAAGGTTTTCTTTTAAAGCCACAGTAGAATAATTTGAATGTTTTAAGACATTAGATTTGATTTATTATAGAAACAATTTAATCCTATGTCGAAGCAATTGAAACATTTTTGTACTTTTTATTGTATGCTACTAATCATAAAATATATATTGTGTTTCGGGAAGGTAAATATTGTAAAGAATTTATATGTATCAGTAAACGTAGTATCGATTTATTGTAAAGATGATTTCGCTGCTAACTTCATGATCAGTAATAATTAATTTAGAAATAAAATACCTTTGAAGCTACAGAGCATAATATATTGGTATTTAAAGTCTAACATTTAATACTTCGCAATTACTACAAACAATTTTGGAGTCAGTCTGAAATATTGAAATTAGTAAGAATTTTTTGCCAATCTTTGTGATTATGTGATGTGATTATGATTTTTAACGTAGCTTTAACAATTTTTCAGTCATATCGCTACGATGTCTGCAGTGTGGCAGTTTATAGTGATGTCTAGCACTGGGGCATCATGCCGCAGACATGTAGCATGATGTCCCACCCGGTCACATTATCCTGATACCAGGCCGACCAGTCTTAACACTAACCTCTTAATGCTGAGCGCCAAGCGAGGCAGCTGTTAGTACCATTTTTGTAAGTCTTTGGTATGACTCGACCGGGGATCGAACCCACGACCTCCCGCATCCGAGGCGGACGCTCTAACCACTAGGCCACCGGAGCGGTTTTTGCCAATCTTTAATTTATTCGATATTTAATTATTTACATTATGCTGTAAAAATCAAGAAATTATAGAACTGTATGAAGTTGGTAATCATTTTATATGTACTTTTTTATATCTAAAATTTATGAATATACAAGCCTCATCTATGCTACTCAGTAGGTTGAATGAATGAATGAATGAATGAATGAATGAATGAATGAATGAATGAATGAATGAGTATTTAAGAAAGGAAGACTGACAGACAGAATAAAAAAGATAATGAATCCTTACACTTACCTGTATCGCAGATGCAGTGCTACCCTTTCCAGCATCTGTTACATGACAAAGCAAGCTGGCTAGGCCGGACACACCCATGGAATTGTGACGAACTATATGGTTGGGATGGGGTGCTCCCAGTGTTTTATTTAAACTATTGTAGAAGTCTCACCCAGACTCTGTTTTGTTTGAAATTAAATTAGTGAATAATAGATGTAAATCTCAGAGCCCCAGTCAGCAATGCCGATGGTTAAATATACAAAAAAGGTTGAAATTCAATGAATGACAATTTAATAACAATTCAATAATCAAATGACTCAAATTTCCTATTACACTCCTTCCGCTCGACCCCTTAATAAGCCTATTGCATCAATTGATTAGCAGTGTGAGATTGATTTCCACCTGTTCTTGTATTTCTACTCATCTGTTGTATCCCTTCCCTCTTATATCTCCCAATTCCTTCTCTTCTTCCTCCTCGACCTTTCTCCTAATTCCTTCTCCATCTCCTTCTCGACTTTCTCTAGACTCCTTCTCCTCATCCTCCACGTTCTCCCCCACGACTACACTTCTGTCGACTTCGTCTCAATTCCGTCTCCAACTTTTGAAGACTTGGCACCCAATGAAACTAGAAGTTCTCTGTCCCCTGTAAAGCTTCCTGTGAAAACACAAGGACGGTACAGTCCTTTCCTTAGCCCTCTCACCTCACACTACACACTGCCTATCATCAGATAACGGCTATTACATTTCTTCGGTCACGCATTCCTTCACATCGAGATACCCATACATTCTTGTGTGGTAAAACAAACGTCATAATACAGCACGGTATCAATTACTTCTTATACATACATCAATAAATTCCGTCACATCAGTACATATTCCTCATCCCGTTATACTAAACAATATCACAATAATCAGAAGCATTTCTTTACCTTGAAACTCATGCAAAGTACGCAATTATTCAAATATCCATGCTCTGATATATGCATACGTCCAAAGTAACTAATCTTACATACTTCAACCATGTTTCCAATTCACAATTGAAGCATATGTAAATTCTAACATAATGCAGTAATAAATGCACTGGTTTACTACGAAGTAACCTAATAGCGAATTATAAAATTATTTCTGACCACAAGCTAACAATCTACATAATTCCTTCTCGCATCTAATAATTCTCTACTTAAGGCTCAAGCACATTTCTCAAATACGCATGTAAATGAAACACTACAAAGGTAATTCTACATACTAAACAATCTTACTATTTAAGTGGACATGCTACAAATAATTACAATTATGATGCCGCAATATTCTGCAAAAATCGAGCAAATAACTTACTGACCTTTTCGAAGCTTTGTCTTTCCTTAGAATCTACCTCTAAGTTCTGCCGCCAGATTACGAGTGGCTTCTTTCTCGGTGTAAACCCTATTGATCTGCAACCCTTCCAGGAGAATGCTAAATTACTCTTACTATTTCGGAAGGTATCATTCGGGTCTGAATTGTAATCACACCCTCTATCTCAATTTTGGTTGGATATCGCTGTGGACCAATCCAATCAAACTTAGCAGACAATTTCCCGCTCGCTGTCTGTCAACGTGGGGACGGATAAGAACACCCTCCGTTCACCCCGTGGACTTTCCTTTTGATCCTTGAACTAACCTTTATCATATAGGTGTGATAACGGCAAGCCTATGTTACGTGATGTTACCGGTCACCTTTGCCGACTCATGTTTCCGGTCTCTGGCTGGTCATGGTAACCTTGCGTAAGAGTTCAACACTAACTCCGCGGCAATCTTTAGAGATCAAACACAAAGCCGCAGTAATATTCCCAAGACAGGTAGATTATAGCTTATGCATGACTTTATAGCTGGGTGCTTAGCAAACGTGACAGGCATTTTACACAAGAATAAAAATGTTGTCACAATTAACACAGTTCAGTTAGTATTATACCAAAATATATCCGATCGAAATGTTACAAGATAAATGTTATTTAACATAAATTAATCCAAAATATACACACAAGAATACCAAACTCCTTTATTAAAGCTTAGGATACAAATTGGCATGTAATGAAAATTATCGGCTATTTTATACAAATTTACAGCGTGTGGTACGTTTAGTTTTCATACCTTGTTCTTTTCATTAATTAAGCGTGCATTGATTAACTTAATAAAAGTGACTTTAATTATAATTAAATTTTGACATCTTTTTCGGCTATTTAGCGGTTTGTTTTGATTCTTTCATTGCAGACATGAATGAATAACCGTGTGATTACTGGGAATGACTATTAGCAATGTTTTGATTCTTAATTGCAGACATCAATGAACAACAGTGTGACTGGTGGGAATGATTATTAACGATGTGCTTATTTATTGTTTTTAAAAAAAATCGGATTTTTTTAATACAAATTCACAGTGTGTATAAATTTGATTTCTTGTCATTCAAATTAGCGTGCATTCATTAACTTAATAAAAGTGACTTTAATTATAACTAACTGTTGACATCTTTTTACGGCGACTTAGCGGTGTGTTGGTATCTTCCTTAATTGCAGACATCAATGAATAACTGTGTGATTAGTGGGAATGACCATAGCAAAATGTGCTAATTATTGTTTTGAAAATGTATGAGTTGGTCGGGTCGAATTGTCCTATGGCTGGGGTTGAAATATATTGGAAATTTTCTTAGGTTTAAAATATCTTGAAGTCTAAATGTCCCGCTCCCATACATTGTATAGAGGTATTCGAAGGTATCAGCATGTCTTTTATCATTATATGACTGATGCTTACGTCTTCCTGATTGTCTGTAATGCAAACTTAATAATCAGAGTAAAGCAATAAAAATATAATTATTCAAAATATCAATATACAATATGAGGATTTTCTATGTCATCGCAACAATTATCCCTTCTAATAAAAACACCCTTGGACTTAACGATTATGAAGAAAATAATGCTGCTTAAAATAATTTTTAAAAAAAATAAACAGACAAACAAACTCGGATTTACTGTGATTACTGGCTATGAATTGTTGAAAGCTGAAGGTTTCTTATTTATATTAAAAATTATTTGAAATTTCTCTTTTCCAGATGCCTTTTTAGATACATGCGACTATTTCATGGAGGCGGTATTAGATATAGTAACTGTTTTCTGGAGTTAGTTTTAGATACATGTAACTCTGTTCTGAAGGTAGATTTAGACACATGTAACTGTATTCTGGAGTCAATATTAGATATATGTCACTGTTTTCTGCAGGCAAGTTTAGATGCATGCCACTGTTTTTCAGAGGCTATATTATTTGTAACGAAAGACAAGCACGTTTTCTTGTGATGTCATTCAATAATATTAAATATCCAGTATTAAAACTGTATGGTCTTAAACTAAGTAACATAAAAGAGAGAAAACCAGCAAGTGTAAAATTCAACAAGTAATGTGTTTCCCTAGAATACAAAGTGAAAATTTTAGAAAGACGGCAAGTATTCCAAATTAAATTCCATATAGTATTTAAAGTTCTATCACACGTCCAAAAGTATAAAGTGTACCGAATTCCAATGGTATTCCGAATGAATTCCAAACTTGAATGTACTGATGTACCAATAGCCTGGAATGTGTCGATGTGTTAACAGTCTTGATTTATCAAAATGATATAATCAAGAATGTCTTTAAACGAAATCACAATAATCCCAAAGTAGTGATTTAGTCAGAAAGTCAATGGGCACTTTGTAATTCCAATGAACAATTTTAAAAAATAAATCTTCTCAAAACTAAACACAGCTAAAATACTGATTCCACTACAGATGTTGAGATAGGAATAAATAACTCTGATTTGAACAACCTTGATATAAAACCTAAAACACAACAGGAGGACCAGGAAGAAGGTCAAAAATCTTATTGCCAGAACATTCTAAGTTACAAACAAGGTCAGGTCTTTTAATAAACATTTAGGAAAGAGCATGACAAGTATCAGTTGCACCTGGAATTTTCAAGGGGAAAACCAATGTCCTAAAATCAGATCCAAGTAAACATGTTTAAAAAAAATGAAATTAATCAGGTTGACCCAAACTCATACGATTAATCATGGACAAAGGTTAATCACACAATACAACTTGAATATACATAACACCAGTGACAATGTTAATTCTCTGGTTGTTAAAATGAACAGAAAGCAATAAACGGAAAGACAGAAATAGTCGTGAAAAAATATAATAAAGCGATCTTTTCTTCTCGTGTCTTGTACCTTATAATAAAATGATCTTTCTTCCTCGTGTCTTGTACCTTATAACAAAGAGATTTTCTGCTCGTGTCTTGTACATTTTAATAAAGTCATCTTTTCTTCTCGTGTATTGTACCTTATAGTAAACTGATATTTTCTTCTCGTTTGTTGCAGCTTAAAATAAAGTGATCCTTTCTTCTCGTGTCTTGTACCATATAACAAAGTGATCGTTTCTTCCCTTAGGTTGTAAAACTGCTTGTATAAAAAAAACCTGCGATGTGGCAGGTAGTGGTAGTGTGTTTCATATCCATGAAAGATCTTCTTTCCAAGTAGATGTACACTTGTTTTTTTTTTTT